>JAFMOD010001909.1:0-59804 GCA_019802435.1 Corydoras maculifer | reverse complement strand
ATCTGAGGCCGTCACAGAGCAGCTGTATTTGTACTGAGATTAGATTACACACAGGTGGACCCTTTTAAGTCATTAGCAGTCATCAGGCAACTTCTGAATGCAATTGGTTGCACTCAGGGAAAAGGGGGCTGAATAATTTTGCACATCGCACTTTTCAGTTTTTTATTTGTAAAAAAATTGTTGATTCATGTATAACTTTCATTCCACTTCACAATTGTATACCACTTTGTGTTGGTCTTCACATTAAATTCCAGTGAAATATATTTATGTTTGTGGTTGTAATGTGACAAAATATGGCAAAGTTCAAGGGGTATGAATACTTTTGCAACCCACTGTAATTTAATTTAACCAATAATGAAATACGGTAACTGGTTTTAACTCGGTTATGTTCTTATCATATTTTTAGACTCCAACTGTTAAATAAATCAGTTTGTCTGGATCCAGATTCCAAGCAGGGCCAGAGGCTTCAGAAATGCTGGAAGCGGTAGGTAAACTGACCTAAAAGGAGTTCATTATAATGCAAGAAGTTATTTAAAAAATTATTATAATAAAAAAAGAATACAGTAATAATAAATATAATAATAAACTGAAAACATAGCTCTCGAGTAAAATATAAATAAACACCTCCATCACATTGCTTTTCACCAACATTGTCAGCATGTTATGTCAGCATATTTAGCATTTTGATTGGGTAGTTAGATAGTGTACTGCTTCGGTCTGACATTTCACTGACTTCAGTGAATTGAAAATATGCCAGAAATACAAAATGACTTTCAGCATTAGCTTTGATGGCAATATAAAAGCACTTAATGGAACTAATTAAACCTTTTTGAACTAATTAAACCATTTTTGGATGGATTTTGTGTACAAATAATCAGGATTTAATCAGTTTTTTTGGTGAGAGTTATTTTCCTAAATAATATTGTGGTTTTATAAAGTTATTGTTATATATATATTTTTTTAATTATAGAGTTTTTTTGTTTGGCTACATGAGTTATCCATCTGTGATGCAACAGCTCTTTATACTGCATTTCTGCATAACACGATGTTTTTAATACCATAAAATAGTTATTGACGGCTGGTTGGTTTAGACGAAGCATTACTGAAGGCCCGGATGTGAAATGCATGGCCTGCCACTACTAAATGGTGTAGTACTAGTGCAGTGGTTGGAGCACTGGACTGCTGACTAATGGCAGTTCAACTCTGAACAGTCCACTTTTAATCTGAGCAATATATACTAGTGGTAACATACGTTACAATCTACCACCAAGTTATTCCTGAACTCTAACCCTAGTTCCTGTATTGTTATTTTTTTTTTAATGAATGTAAATGCAAGTGAACAAAGTATGAACTGCAGCATATTGTGTGTGTTCTTTTGTGTTATTGCAGCTGCTTCTTTACCCCAAACCTTTTTCATCACTTAAATTAGATTACATTGGATTGAATTACATCTGTTCCTTCTATTAAAGTGGCAGATAAAATTTTTTTAAAAAAATCAGGAATCTGCTGAAACTAAATTAATTTTTCTTGACGTTTTAACTTGACTAATCACTTAAAATAAATTCTTTTAAATATTTGCTGTTTACAGAATTAATTTTAAGCAAGAGAGGAAGAAGATCTGCCTGCAACTGGGAAAACAAAAACAGAGGCGAAAGCAAAAAAAGCAGAAACTGCTTAAGGAAGACGCTTCCTAAAAAACCTTTAACTGAACAAATGTAAATAACTCATTTACATACTTTGTTAGCGGTAGGTTTGTATCCTGTTTGTTTTTGTATTGCCATTTCTATACTGCTATTTTTTAAATATTTTTGTCAGTTTTGTAATGCAACAATAAAGATATTTAATTAATTTGAATGCAGTTTTAATCTAAAGAATCAAACAGGTGTTCTTCACAAGCATATTCTGTTGCTTGTGAATATATATACACCCTTAAAGACTGAAGTTAATTTTTTTTTTTTTTTAAGCATAATGCCATAAAAGAACCGGTTTTGTTTCCTGACAGGACATTTTTGATTTATAGCTTTTTCTTTGTGCCACAAAGAAGACAAGAAATTCCCACCATTAATGTTTACTTGAGATGAATAGTCTTTTGTATTGAGAATTATTCTGTTCACTATGACAAAAACAATTATCTGTAAAGAGGTTTGTGTCAAAAGGGTTTTTATTGAATAAAACATTGTTTAGTGGCAGGTGTGCAGAACTCAAAGGCCTTTTTCCAGCAATGCTTAGTGAATTTTATTTTAATTGCACACAAACTTGACCTAATTTAATGGGTTGAATAGGGTAAACAGGCGTTTGGCTTAAGAAGAACACCTAGTAGACACTCACAATAAGACCTTTAAAAGATCTACAGTATATATATTTTTAATAATCTGAGACTTTTATTGTCACAATCATCATCATTTTAAAAGAAAGCAGTTTGTTATTTATTAAAACAACAACAAATAATGTGCTAGTAGATAGTTTAAAAGTCTTTGCAACCTGGAAAGTACTCCAACATGAATTGCCCACTATAAAGTAGCATGGTAAAAAAATATTTAAATATTTAAGTTCTGGCTTTAAAATACATTAATAGATTATCATTAGCATGTTTAGATCTTTGGAATATATTTGGTTAACAAAAGTAACAATACATTCTTTATTACAAATCATGGTGCTTATTATTGATCCACTTTTAATTAACCTTGATCTCAAGTCAACCTCTATTGACTTGAGATAAATAATCAAACTTAAGTCTTTTGCAGACTTGAATCTTCCTTTTTCCTTGAATTCAATAAAAAAAAATCTATTTATAAACAATCTTAATGTACTATTTGTTACATTATATTGTATTATTTATGCCCTCGCCACCACAATACTTCATTTTGGGTATAGACTTTTAGGATAATAAGCGGGTTTATATTAATAATAATCCCTTTTTTTCTGCCTATAAGTCATCAAAGCATAGCTTTACACTCTCAAATATATCACCCAAAAGATATGTTTGTCTTGTTTGCTTATCTGGTTTTATTTAACACACTGCACGAATAGTAGGTTTCCAATACTAAGTGGCCTATTTCATTTGTAACTCATACCATGGGTCACGATTCACAAAAATTGCATATGCTTTTAAATGAAATAGCGGTGTAGAGAAGTGATGCACAATGAAATGAATGAGTAGTTCATGTCCAGATTATTATGACAGGATTTCCGGTTTCTATAGAATTTAACAAGTCTAAACTGAACAAAGGAGCATTTGAAATGCAGATAGGATTTTTCCCCCCTCCATGTTTTGAAACAGATTTTTTCAGGTTCCGTGTAGTAACACTGATGTATATAAACATTATAAATGGTTAAAGTATTTTTTACACTTCTTTTGGTTCTTGACCACTAATTTGACCAACTGGAGTCATACAGTGAGGAATCTATTCCATCTACTGAAATATAAACCTGTGAATGATGAAAAGCTCTCTACGATACAAAAACAGAGTTGCAGCCAGCAGTGGACATTACAAAAAAAAGTCATTTCCATTGTCCATAATGATTAAATTGCGTGTTTAGAGGTTGAGTGAAATAATAAGTGTAATGTATAATCATAATATAACACAGATTAAATATAATAATGGGGAGTATTACAGGATCAGTGAATCAGTGTAAGTGTGCAGCTGAAGTCACAGAGATAATGATGCACAAGCAGGACAGACTGTGAAATTGTTTTGCAGAAGTGCTTGTGGTGAGGTAATGTCCAGCAGAGATGGAAAACAAAAGCTTCTCATGCAAAACGCCAAAAACATGCACACATCGTCATGTTCTGCTTAATTATTATTAAATGCTACAAAGGTAAAACTGAAATACACTGAAAATAATTTTTTCTGTGCTTTAATCTAAACTGTGTAATGTACATTATATGGTTTCCTGTAAAGCCCTGACTGTGTTTCAAAGAAAGATGTCAGAAACCCCAATCATATGTATCAGAAGTGATGGAAATTGAACAAATGCAAAATAAAAAAATAAATAAAAGCCTCTAGCACAAAGTTTAAAGCCAGTTATCAGCATAGTGTCTATTTTTTTTAAAGCAGGAGGAAACATAACACAGTAACCTTCCCTTTAGTCGATTAGATATGATGGCATATAAGCAAGAGGATAAAATCTCAGAAGTTCACTGTATAGATTTATCATTACAACGTGCAGAAAAAATATATACATTTGGGGTTATCACAGTATTGATTCCAAATAACTAGCCGTAATAAATAATATTAGGATATCTCAGCTACCGAGGACAAGCATTAGGTTTGATTCACACAGACATGAAGGAAACTGCCGTTTTAACATTCAGAATTCGAGCTAAAATCGCTTTGTGATCAACTTACCTTCTTATTTGAATCCTACTCCTTAGATAACAAAATGTTTGTCTTTCGTGAATTGCGTGTTTACCCGTATGTCTTTTACTTCATTGTACTCGAACACAAGACAACGCACCACAGCACCGGTCGAAATCATTATAAACGCCCACTGTGAGTGACGGTCGTTTAGACCAATCTGATTAAACCGTGTGATACAAGAAAACAAATCAGCAGTCTCAGTGGGCGGTTTAACGGTTGCCACTAGAAACGTTTTAAGTGCTGTATTTGTAACCAGTGTCCCCTGGCTGTCTACTACATCTTGCTGCTATATAACTGAAATCATAAATACAATACTTTATAATTTCAAATTACACGTGCAATAATTCAAAAGACATTGAAAATTTACAAAATATGTTATCTTATAGGGCGGCACGGTGGCTTCGCCTCTCAGCACTAGGGATTCCCGGTTCGAATCCCTATCTGGGTGGAGTTTCCATGTTCTCCCTGTATCCGCGTGGGTTTCCTCCGGTTTCTCCGGTTTCCTCCCACAGTCCAAAAACATGGAACAAGTCAATTGAGTTCTCCAAATTGCCCCATATAGAGTGTGATTGTGTGTGTGTGTGATTGTGTTCCCAGCGATAGGTTGGCACCCTGTCCTGGGTTTATCTGCCCAGCGCCCGAAACATTCTCCCCTGGATGGGCATGGGGGAACCCCCCCTCCCTCCGTGATCCCAATATAGGATAAAGCGGAAGATAATGAATGAATGTTATCTTATCTTATTTTATCTTATCTCATCTGTATATGTATCTATCTTACTCGGTTGCCAAAATCATTAATAAACTGCTGGGAATAATAAAAATATTAATTTTAATATTAAAACCCCTACACAAAATTGAAGCCTTTTGTTTTGTTTACATAAAGTTTACAATACTCAACTGGTATTACAATACTCAAATCATATACTCATTCCAGAAACTTGCTGTAAGGTTTGTGAAAATCATTGCTAGCAGCAATAAAAAAATAATTAAATTAATTAAAAAAAAATTGTAATAATAATAATAGATCTTTTTAAATTAGGGTTATTTGGGTGACACTGGGCGGCACGGTGGCTTAATGGTTAGCACGTTTGCCTCTTAGCTCTAGGGATTCTCACTTTGAATCCCCATCTGGGTCGAGTTTCCATGTTCTCCCCGTGTCTGCGTGGGTTTCCTCCGGGTTCTCCGGTTTCCTCCCACAGTCCAAAAACATGGATCAAGTTAATTGAATTCTTAAAATTGCCCCATATAGAGTGTGTCTGTGTGAGTGAGTGTGTGCCCAGCGATGGATTGTCGCCCTGTCCTGGGTCTATCTGCCCAGCGCCCGAGACATTCTCCCCTGGATGGGCATGTGGAACCCCACCGCGACCCTAATAGAGGACAAGCGGAAGATAATGAATGAATGAATAATGAATGAATTAATAAATTTGTTAAAGTAACACTATATTGTTTAAACAAGTATCCAGTTATTTGACATATTTGTTACAATAATAACTGTTTTAATATTAAAAGCAAGCTTTTTTAATGTGTGAAAAAATATATTTGACATATCAAAGCACAAGTGTATTACTTCTCTATTGTTTGTAGAAACCAATTTCCCTATGCAACTTACACACACAGTGCGAGTCATAAAGATAAATAAAACACAACAAATCATTTTTTATCCTCATATCCTCATAAATATATATATATTTTTTAATGAAAACTACAATTACATCTGCCTCGTAATTATTCTTTACTTTTTACAGCATATTGCTTATTATCTATCAATTGTTAATGTACTTATTGGTCTATTATTTATAATTTCAGTGTATATTTCAATGGCTATCATTGGTTTACCATTTGTTAATACTTTAAGTGTTTGTATTGTAAGGCTGCTTTGTGAAAGTTGCATATCTAAATATCATGTTAGAAATAAAAGTTGAGTACAACTGAATTGTTTTAATTACTATTTATGTAGGCATATGTCTGCCATTCTTTTTTAGTCAGCAATGGTACTAAGCTTCCTGTTTTTGAGTTTTGTTCTGAAAATACCACTGAGGAGAATATGACACTACACACAAATGTTTAAGGAAGTTAATCCTTTACCCTGCCAAGACACTTCCCCATGGGAAGTCAGGTCTATTCAAAAGGATGTCATTATTACAAGGAAAAACCTAAACAATGAACTCTATGTCATAGTGACCACAAATATGCAAATGTTAAATGTTAAATTTTAAACAGTTCAATATTTAGAAACACACTTTAGAAACTTCTTATTTTTGAGACGCCTTTTTATGATTTTTAAACTTGATGCAAATCTGTTTATTGTTACAATTTGTTTAAACAACGGCACCATTTTTGAAATATTTACTATGTACTTAAATATATTAATAGTAAATAATAAATGTTTAGTCATATTTTAAGACAAGATCTATAGCTAATTAAACATGAATGATTATTTTTGACCATCTTAATGTGCAGTCATTTACCCTTTATGACATTAAAACAACCAATTAAGCCTTTGCAAAAATTTGCAACCTCCTGCAGAGTCAGTACATACTGACATTACATTTTGCAAAAAGATGACATTACAGACAGCAGATGATGTTTTCTATCTAGATTAAAGTATTTAATTTGATATAATTGTAATTTAATCTTCTTTAAAAAAAATCTGAGATACTATAGTAATAATAATCTGTGAGTAAATGCATGATTTTACCTACGAGTGCACAGGACTGTTTAAATTTGTACATATATTTTTCTTTAGTGTTGATGTCAGTATGCTGAGAGATTGAGTTTTAAAGAGATTGAGAGCAGACTGTAATCCCTGGGGGAGCAACTGCAGTTTGATTTTGAAGAAAAAGCATCTTGTATTTGACCAGCAAAGAGCAGGATGATGAATAGACAGTTAGATCTAGTATTGATTTATGAACCTTGATGCTGGTGATATAGTCCTGAAGCAAAATTCATGTAATCCACTTCAAAACAGAGCCACAGTATAAATCGTAAAGAGCTGATGTTAAACTGATGTTTTAAGTTTACAGTGGAAAATTCTGTTAAGAAAATATTTGAAATAAGCACTGAAACTTATATAAAATAGCTTCAGCAGAGAGGCTATGAGGTTATAAAGCATCACTGTGAAGTACAAACAAATGTTAAGGCAGATGCTGTTTCACTTTATGCTGCTTCACTTAACAATTAACAAGGTACATTCAATATAGAATAGTTAAATTTGTGTGATTGGGGTATTTTGTATAATTGGTACCAAAATGTTTATGTTTTAAAATATTGTCTTTCTGTATGCTTATTATTGAAAGTTTACAAATATAATACATTGTGATAAAAGAGACCAAGAAAAAAACAACCAACAAATACAACAAAAATAATAGAAAGACGTTCTTAAGTGTAAAGCTAATAATTTCTTTAGTTGAAAATTTCCTCATTTTAAAGAAAAAGATGTTCCACTGATATAAGAAGTACAGAATATGTCTCTGGTCAGTTTACTGTCCATCCATCCATCCATAATCTTCCACTTTATCCTATATTAGGGTTGTGGGGGGGTTCCCTATGCCCATCCAGGGGAGAATGTTTCGGGCGCTGGGCAGATACACCCAGGACAGGGCGCCAATCTATCGCTGGGCACACACTCACTCACACAGACACGTGCACACTTTATATGGGGCAATTTGGAGAACTCAATTGACTTGATCGTTTTTGGACTGTGAGAGGAAACTGGAGAACCTGGAGGAAACCCACGCAGCCACGGGGAGAACATGGAAACTCCACCCAGATGGGGATTTGAACCAGGAATCCCTAGTGCTGAGAGGTGAACGTGCTAACCACTAAGCCACCGTGCCGCCCCAGTTTACTGTACATATTTATGTAAGTCTGAGATGTTTAAATTGCACCTAGTAATAGCCATAAATGTTTTGCCATAAGTAATTTTTTCTGTAATTTCAATTTACATAAATAAATGCTAAATAAATCTGGCAGGGGCGTGGATGAACGTACGCCACTCCGGGGCGAGGGGGGGTGGTGGTGGTTAAGTGATGTGGAACCGAGAGCAGTGGATAATAATGAAAGGTAATTAACGCACCTGCAGGAGGTGAAGAAGTTGGCTGAGTAATGACAGGCACATGGCATGATGGCAATTACACCATTTGAATTTATGCAGTCTGTTAATGAAGCCCGTCTTATTAAAATTATTACATAGATAGATTTGCCAACAAAGGGTAGCAGGAAGTAAGGTCATGAACAGTGAGTTCAACTGTGAGATTGTGAATGGTTTAGATCTCACAAAATTAAACATGGTTAAAGTAAGTGTAAAAAGGTAATACTGTAATTATTATGAACATAATACTAACATCATTGGAGACCAGATCATTGGACACCAATTAACCACAATATTAAAACCTGACAGAGCTTATGAATGTTGTGACTAATATGTGTTAATGATCAGCTTTTCATATTCACAGCACTTTTCCATTTGTTTGTTTTATCATTGGTGCTGTGTCTGAGGTGGTCTCTTCTGTCTCTATGGAATAGTCTTCCAACTCTGTGTCATCTTGATTAATACTCTCTAAAAAATGCCTGTTTATTTTTTTAGCTTTGTTCTTTGGTCTGGAATCATGAGGTGTTGAAATGACTGGTTCAAGCATGGTCTCTGTTCTGCCAGAAGAGCTATTCACTCTGCTGCCCAAAATGCCATTGGTTGAAATGATATGAAAAAAGGAAAAGGTACGCTGACACTCCTCAGTGATGCAGCCTTCAGGTGATGACGTGTCTACAGAAGACATGGTGGCTTTGTTTTTCCATTTACTTAAAATAAAGTTGAACAATCCTGTCAGCAGCAGCATGATTCCTAGAAAAATGTCAAACATGCGTATAAATAAGTTTAAAACAATTTATAAAGTTGGAGTCTTTGAAAAGGTCCAATAAATGTAATCTTTTTTTATTGACAGTTTGCAGAAATCCCAAACATATTTAATGGGTGTAAAGAATAAGTAAATCGCAAACAGCCTTGAACACCATTAAAGATCAATCTAGCAACATATCTCAATTATGTTCTTTTAAGTTGACTAATGTGTTTATAGGGGTTTTAAAAACCTACATGCTTGTTAGCCTGTACATTTATAAAACTGAATCAAAAACCAAACCTACTACTAGTAGGTGCTAGGACCACAAACAATATAAATTTGAATTGATAGAGGCTTGTTTCCTGTACACTTTCCTTGATTCCATGATTTTGGATTGTGGCAGGAAACCGGAGAACCCAGAGAACCTGGATTCTCAGTCCTGACAGGTGGATGTACCAACCATCACACTGCTGTGCTGACAAATTTACACTACTGTTAAATATATAAACTTATTCTAAATACTCTAAGGTAATTGACCTCATGGTAATTATATGTGCTTGTTGTATTTAAGTGCCAAAACACATGTATTTGTTCCCCAAAAACTAAAATAATATTCTTGTAGGTAATCCAGTGACTAGAATTTAATTTTTTGGGAAGGATTATATGTTGTTGGATAGTTTCTTAAGGTAGAGTATGCCTGCTACTATTTATAAAGAGATGTATGTTCAATCCTTTAACATTTTAACTCCTTAATAGAATGGTATAGAAATTAACAGATATTGGAGTTTAATTCATTTTTTTCATGAAACAATTTGAAACTTTGTAAAAAATAAATAAATAAATAAAATAAAATAAAAAATGGTAGGATATACCACATAAGTTACATTTTACCTGGTATTGTTGCATGCCAAACTAGCACTGGATGCAGGAAACACACCACTGACATCATTGTGTAGTACAGAAACTTTTGGAAGCCTCCAATCTTAGCCATTTTTTTCCAAATGATAACTAAGGTTGGCGGGCAACTGAAATTAAAACAAAACAGTAGAGTTATTTTCAGGTTAAAGTGAATTATACTTACTTAATTAATTTATCTGTATTACTTACAGAAAACATTTTGTTAAAAGAGCATCAATGTAATAGGCCACTTCAAAGATCATCATCCCAGCAGAAGAAACCCTTTTAATAACATAAGGATAACATGATAACATAATAACTAAAAATAAAATTGTGCCGTGTATATTTATTAATAAAACAAAAGGCACCAGAGGTTGTGCATTAATAAATGTGGTTTTGTTAAACACAACATGAAGAGAAGTTGTTGTTAGACACTCCTCTTTCCACCTGTTTTCTGCCATTTATTTACAATAATGCACAATCTTGAATGGCTTAAATGGCTTTATAAACTGCTGTTCTGCGATGTAATCGAGTCCGGATTTTAAAGTAAACATTGATTGCTGAGTAAAAGGTTACAAATTAGTGCCCATCAGAAATTGTTTATATAGTATACAGTATATTAATTTGTATTTCCATTTATGGTACATGATTTCAAAGAATGTATTGTATATTATTCATTGATGTGATTGTCAAGTGGTCAGAGGTCTGTGTTATTGTCAGTATTATCACGGCAGGACAAACGGCACAGCCAATCAGATTTAAGGACCAGAACTACTCGTTTAATAAACCATATAAATACCTATTACATTGGAGTCTTAAAATCTGAACCTTTTTATGTCTGATTTGTTTTGCTGTTCCTTTTAGGAGTTCTCATAAACCTGGAGGATCTGTGTCTACTGCTACACACACTGCCAATGGCTAAGACAATATTATATCTCTTGTTTTTCTACCAGCATGTTTTTGTGAAGAAAAAAAAAACCTGGGAATTTTTTGAGTTAAGACTTTTTGAAGAAGTGTCCCAATACGATTCTCAAAGATATCTTTAACTTCCTCTTCTTCTTTACCTTGTTCCTGTTAGTGGTGACTGCAGCTGAGAAGATCTGCTTGGCACAGTTTTACATCAGATGTCCTTTTTGATGCAACTCTCCTATTTACAGTGCATACAAAAAGTATTCACAGCGCTTCACTTTTTCCACATTTTGTTACGTACAGCCTTATTCCAAATTGCATTGCATTAATGTCTTTCCTTAAAATTCTACACAAACTACCCCAGTATGACCATGTGAAAAAAGTTTTCTTGAGAGTTTTGAAAATGTATTAAAATAAAAAAAACAAAGAAATCATATTTACATAAGTATTCACAGCCTTTGCTTAATACTTTGTAGAACCACCTTTGGCAGCAACTACAGCTTCAAGTCTTTTTGAATATGATGCCACAAGCTTAGCACACCTATCTTTAGGCAGTTTTGCCCATTCTTCTTTGCAGTACCTTTGAAGCTCCATCAGGTTGGATGGGAGACGTCTGTGCACAGCCATTTTCAGATCTCTCCAGAGTTCAATCGGATTCAAGTCTGGGCTCTGGCTGGGCCACTCAAGAACATTCACAGAGTGGTCCTGAAGCCACTCCTTTGAGATCTTGGCTGTGTGCGGGTTGTTGTCCTGCTGAAAAATGAACCGTCACCCCAGCCTGAGGTCAAGAGCGCTCTGGAGCAAGTTTTCATCCAGGATGTCTCTGTACATTTCTGCATTCATCTTTCCCTCTATCCTGACTAGTCGGCCAGTTCCTGCTGCTGAAAAACATCCCCATAGCATGATGCTGCCACCACCATGCTTGACTTTAGGGATGGTATTGGCCTCGTGATAGGCAGTGCCTGGTTTCCTCCAAACATGACGCATGATATTCACACCAAAGTGTTCAATCAAAACAAAATTTTCTGGTATGAGAGTCCTTCAGGTGCCTTTTGCCAAATTCCAGATGGGCTGCCTTGTGCCTTTTACTAAGCAGTGGCTTTTGCCTGGCCACTCTGCCATACAGGCCTTATTGGTGGATTGCTACAGAGATGGTTGTCTTTCCGCAAGGATCTTCTCTCTCCACAGAGGAACGCTGGCGCTCTGACAGAGTGACCATCGGGTTCTTGGTCACCTCCCTGACCCTTCTTCCCCGATCGCTCAATTTAGACGGCCGGCCAGCTCTAGGAAGAGTCCTGGTGGTTCCAAACTATTTCCATTTACGAATAATGAAGGCCACTGTGCTCATTGGGACCTTAAGAGCAGCAGAAATGTTTCTGTATCCTTCCCCAGATTTTTGCCTCGAGACAATTTTGTCTCGGAGGTCTACAGGCAATTCCTTTGACTTCATGCTTGGTGTTTCCGCTCTGACATGCAGTCAACTGTGGGACCTTATATAGACAGGTGTGTGCCTTTCCAAATTATGTCCAATCAACTGGATTTACCACAGGTGGACTCCAGTTAAGCTGTAGAAACATCTCAAGGATGATTAGTGGAAACAAATTGCCGCTGAGCTCAATTTTGAGCTTCATGGCGAAGGCTGTGAATACTTACATAAATGTGATTTCTTAGTTTTTTATTTGTAATAAATTTTCAGAACTTTCAAGAAAACTTTTTTCACATGGTCATAATGGGGTACTTTGTGTAGAATTTTGAGGAAAGAGATTAATGTAATACAAATACGTAATACGTAAGAAAATGTGGAAAGAGTGAAGCGCTGTGAATACTTTACGGATGCACTGTATCTGGGCTTGGGAACAGCATCTAATGAACCATCTAATAGTTAAAAATTACCTATCAGCATGTCTTTGGACTTTTTGCATGAAAACTGAAGAAAATTTATGTAGGCACAGAAATACTCAACATAGACTGAAGATACTTTAATCTATGCACACATCATTCAAATCCCATTGACTGAAAACACATGATCTTTAGCACACATTTAATTACCCGCTAATCCTAAAGATGTATATATTTTTATGAATCACAGATGTAATATTACATCATTTTGCTCCATTAATAAATGAGCATGTCCAAAATATTTGTCTCGGGTTTGATTTGAATCTTTTAATCTACTTTTATCTACATTAAAATCTAATGAAGTTTCAGATCAAAATTCATGCAGAAATGTAGAAAATCATATTAAGGGTTCACAAACATTCAAGCATCATAATTTTAATTGTGACAGTTGAATTAAAAGGTTGGTTGGAATCCTTACAGAAGGTAGACAGCCAGGCTGTGGAAGTCAGTCTTATTTAGAGTTTCCACTCCCACTGCACACAACACTAAGAGGAAATAACAGAAAAAATAACAGAAGTCACAACCCAATGCTTCAGATGTTGTGAATCATATGTCTATTGTATACCTTAATTAATAAATACACCATTTAAAGTCAGCTTGTCAGTGGTCATGGGAAACTCTAGTAGAGAATTAAGCAGAAGTTAATAAATGAATTAATGTATTTCTTTGACTTTGTAGAAATTATTTGGGGAAGGCCCTTTTCTGTTCCAGCATGATTGGGCACTTGCACAGAAATTAAGGTTGATTTATTCCTGCATCTTTTCTGTGGAAGAACTTAATTGGCCCACACAGAACCTCCTGATAATAAATCTAAACAACTTTAGGATTAACTAAGATGGTTCTCAGTCAATATTATGGTTTGACCTTACAAATTATAGCTTTATTTAGCTTATTTTTACTTACATTTATTCTATTCACAGTATTATATTGGATTTATTTGAACATTACTAGCCCCTTTGGAGTTGCACCCAAATTTCATTGCAATGAAAATTACAATGACAATAAAGGCGATTCTGATTCTGATTCTGATTCAAATGTAGTTCTAGATTAATAGATACAAATTCCCACAGACACTTTCTAAACACTTTAAAAGCATTTCCAAGAGAATACAAATATAAGCTTTTATAACTGCATAAGAAAGATCTTCTGTAGCTTTTGTAGGTGTTTTTTTTTTGTATTTTTTTTAGTGTAGGTAAAGTGTACTATATGCTTTAATTCTACCACTAGATGTCAGACTCGATACAGCTTCAAGATTTAAGTTTCAGCGCGTCATGAATACAAGAAGTTTTAGATTATTTAATTTTTGGCAGATTAATGAAAGTAAGAAAACATAGACAAATATATTTGATATGACAAAGTAGATTTGTAAAAAGTTAAATGAACCTTATAGAAACATAGTTTATTGTATAGATCACAATGACTCTTAGAAGTAGAATCTACTTCATTTTAAAACTGCAACATACTGTTAAGAACAAAAGGCCTTCTCTGGTCACTCTACAGCAAAACACCAGCACCATGTTACAATAGTGAAGACTGAAGTTATGAAAACCAATACGGGTTGGTATGGTGGAGTACATTAACCTTAACCAATTTACTGTATTTATATTATAATAATTGTATATAAAATAAATAATGCTTTTAATGTTATTAATGCCCAGTAACTATGTTCAGTACCACTTTGTCATTGTATTTTGTTAATGGAGTTCAGAAAAGTTTAAATTAAAAGTCAGCTCTATTTGAAGCATATCCACAAAGGAAATACTTATGCATTATTTAATGCTAGAAATGAAACTCTAGTAGAAAGTGGGCATAAAGAGAACAATACAGCAGTATATGAGAGAATAAACTAATAATATGAATAAAACCACATTAAAAAGATAGGACAACTAACAGATGTTTAGTTCACTCTCAGACTAATAGTTGACCAGATATGTGTTGTAACAAGAATAAAAAAAATACATCTGGAAGAACTTTTAGAAAAGGTCCTCCTCTAGCGGGAAACTGAATGAAAAAATATTTAAATAAAAAACATGAAAAAAACTGGGCCTCTGTGATAAAGGAATAACAAAATAGTGAACTTCAGATTGACACGACAGTTTGCACTCTGCATTATCATGAGGTACACAGTCAACATTCTACAGTTGTGCAAATATCTTAAAGTTATAAAATAACAGTTCTGTCCTCTGATTTTCCATTTTCTTTTATTCCTGTTTCACCTAAGGCTGTGTGACCTCATGTTGAGTCCCAAAGTCCTGTATAAGCCCATGTATTAAAACTCTCCTGTTCACAGTGACTCCAGACTTTACTGTCAAGCAGTTCCAGATGTTAAGTGGTCAAGCATAGGGCCTGGTGTCAATCAGTGACTGCACATTGCCCAATTTCTCTGGTTTGTATTTTATGGACGAATAATTGACTATTAATCAAACAATATAATAATTTACAGTAACGGCTGTGCTTTGCCTTCATGTAAAGTGATGACAGAGATAACTTCTTTACCCTGTAATTTAAGAGTGCTGTTGTTACATTCAGGTGTTTAAAGATGTTTTGCAACCGCAGCTCTATAAAGATGAACTGAAGAACATGCTGTTTGATAAAAGAGTA
Source organism: Corydoras maculifer (assembly GCA_019802435.1). Classification (NCBI taxonomy): domain Eukaryota; kingdom Metazoa; phylum Chordata; class Actinopteri; order Siluriformes; family Callichthyidae; genus Corydoras; species Corydoras maculifer. The sequence continues at coordinate 44,302 of JAFMOD010001909.1, read as the reverse complement.
AATTAAGGCATGTGGGTAGATTGAATAACACTTTCTGAGTTTGGCGGCACGTTGGTGTTGTGGTTAGCAAGTTTTATGCTCAGTGCTGGTGATGCAGGTTCGAATCCCAATCTGGGTGGACTTTTCATGTTTTCTATGTGGCCATGTGGATTTTATCTGGGTTCTTTGGTTTCCTTCCACAGTCCAAAAACTTGGATTCAAGGTAAAATTCATTAATTCATTCATTATCTCCTGCTTTATTCTCTATTAGGGTTGCGGTGGGGTTCCCCATGCCCATCAAGGGGAGAAAGTTTCCGGCTTTGGGCAGATAGACCCAGGACAGGGCGCCAATCCATAGTTAGTGGATAATAGTTTCAAAGAAAAATACATTTTTTAACATCATTGTATTGAGTGATAGCTCAGTGATTAATCTTAGTGTTGGGCAATTAATCTGAAGGTTGCGGGTTAAAATCCCAAATCCACCAAAGTTACCACTCTGGTCACTTGAGCAAGGCCTCATACCTCCATGGTGCTGACCATGTACTCTGACCACAATCACTGAGATAGTGCCTTTCTTGTTGCTTTGGATAAAAGTGTCTGCAAATTGAACTCATGTACATGAATTGCCACCAAATAAACATCACATCTTAATAAACTGTTTAAATTATTTATCTATACTATGATATTTTTAACTTTAATTGCCATCAAACCCATATTTCATATACACTTTCCTTTTACATGATAGTAGAGCGTGGTTGTATGAATCTATGTTGATATTTGTGTGTAATTATTAGTGTGGTTATGCACATTGGGTAGCATGGTAGTGCTTTTGTCTCACACTAAGAAGTTCCTTAGTTTGGTTGCCAGATTGGGTGAAATAGGTCCTTCCTGTGTGGACTTTGCATGTTCTCACTTTGTCTTTAAAGTTTTCATCTGACTTAGGTTTTATCTCACAGTCCAAAACATACCAGTAGATAAATTAGAGATTGGATTAGAAATAGGAAAAAATAGAAAATTAGATAAATTAGAAATAGGAAATTGCCTCTAGGTGTGGTTGTGTGTCCCTGACTTTTACCCTATTGGTGCTTGGATAGGCTCCATTAACCTACATAATCCAGATGAAGATAACAAGATTAGAAAATAATGAATGAATAAATGCATTGTTGGTGGGTCAGAAATTGCTGTAGCAGTGGTGAATGAACAAGTCATGAGCCTAGAACATGAGGGCCCAAATACATTACTAAAATGCTAGCTGGCTAATGTTAATGTTAACGGTACACAGTATTAATCATATCAAGAATGCTTTCTTTTTAGGACAGTTTTTCTCAAGTTGGGTTCTTTAGAGACTATGCAAAATTCTTGTACTAACTTCATGTCACTCCACTACTGATTTCTCTCCATTGGTTCCCTGTAGCTAATCGCATTCAGTACAAATCACTGACTCTGGCCTACAGGACCATTTCTGGATCTGCCCCTCTTACTTTCACTCTATTTGTTCAAAATACACTCCGGCTCATTCACTTTGCTCTAGTGATGATTGTCGCCTGGTGATTTCACCTCACCGAGGAGCTAATTCTCACTCCGTGGCGTTCACCACTGCAAAATGGTGGAACGATCTTCCAAACTCTGTCCGTAAGGCAGTCACATGGCATTTTTAAGAAACTACTTAAGACGCATCTTTTTTATAACAAATACGTGTTGTAAAAAAGAAAAGGGGGGGGGGTGCAGGATCAGATAAAGATCAGGTTTGATAATTCCACAGTGTGGCTGGTTTTCTCCATAACTACTGATTTGTGGTGTTCTCATTTGTAAGTTGCTTTGGATAAAAGCATCTGCCAAATGACTAAATGTAAATGTATAAATACACTGAAGAAATGGTCAGAGATCTCAGAAAATGATCAGATTTAAGGACTCACATAACTCACAGTTCTTGGTAGATATCCAAGATCATTTTAATTGAATAAATCAAATGACAGATGTAGCATTCTTGATAATGCAGCTATTAGGCTTCTTCATTGAGAGTAAGATATATATTCATTGTTGTCAGTGACAACAATTACCTATAACCAGATATCTGCCTCCCTCTTGTGGTTGATAATGCTTCAACTAATCTGCCCACTTTAGGGGGTTCTGTCTTGACCAATAGGAAACAGAGTAAAAGGAACTAACAAGGAATCAGATGAACTATAGTCTGTAATTGTAGAGCAATAAAGTGCATCTATATAGTAAATTTAAGAATTAAGTAAGCATAGAATCAAGTAGGTGGATCTAATAAAGTGGCCAACCAATTCTTATTTCCATGTATTGTGTTTTCAATGATTCTTTGGTGCTTATGAACAAAATAGTATTTTCAAATCTATTTTTCAAATAGTGGCTTAGTGGTTAGCATGTGTGCTTCTCATCGCTGAGTTTCCATGTTCTCCCCATGTTTTCTCCGGATTCCCCGCTTTCCTCCCATAGTCTAAAAACATGGGTTTAAGGTGAAATGGCTGCTCCAAATTGCCTCTATGTAATGTGTGTGTGTGTGTGTGTCCAGTGATATATTGGTGCCCTATACTCGGTGTATATACTTTTCACTGAATTGTTCTCCTCTAAATAGACATTGGGTGGCTTAGTGGTTAGCACATTCGCCTCTCAGCGTTAGGGATTCCCGGTTCGAATCCCCATCTGAGTGGAGTTTCCATGTTCTCCCCGTGTCTGCGTGGGTTTCCTCCGGGTTCTCCGGTTTCCTCCCACAGTCCAAAAACATGGATCAAGTTAATTGAATTCTCAAAATTGCCCCCTATAGAGTGTGTCTGTGTGAGTGAGTGTGTGCCCAGCGATGGATTGGCGCCCTGTCCTGGGTCTATCTGCCCAGCGCCCAGACGTTCTCCCCTGGATGGGCATGGGGAACCCCACCGCAACCCTAATAGAGGATAAGCGGAAGATAATGAATGAATGATATATAGACATTGGTAAACCCCCCGGAACCTGAGTAGAGGATGAAGCAGAAGATAATGAGTTGAGATCAGATCTTGAGTGAACTCATAAATTAATACTATTTAAGGCAATATTATTTTTGTCATCAGTATCTCTTTTTATTCTATTCCTAAAAATTTTACTCCTCAGACTACATCAGACTACAAATGTCTGTTCTGCTAACTCCGTGAAAATAGGTCTCAGCACTCTGTGTGAACTTTTCTTTGTTTCTATTCAGATATTCTCTAATGCATAGTGTTTGCCAAGTCTGCAAGTCTTCTTTCCTGAATACGCTGACACAGTCGGAGGGACACGGCTCAGACAAAGTTAAAGTTTTCTTTATTGTACATTGGTGTCTTTTGTTAAAGCTTCTTTTAACTTCTACACATTTTGAATTACGTATTTGGGATTTTGTAGATGATACTCAAAGAACATGTCAAAGCATTTGGAATCAGTGAAAGTAAATTAAAAGGATTCTTTTTCTTCTACTTCTGCAATCATGCTGAGCTCTGAATCTTTCTTTTCCCCTTAAATGCCCCCCACATTGCACAATTTTAAATAAATGAATATAAAAGCACTTTGTATTAAGAGATCATCCCTGTGTTTTTCATCACAGAAAGAAATTGAACGCAATTACATACATCATGGATTTATATCAACACTGACATCATGGATCTATCAAACTGATAAAGGCCATTCATATTCTATAATTAATGATAAGAAAAATCAGCTATTCTTATGTATTAGTCAAAACCAGCAGTTTACATTTACTTTACAAAGAGACATAAAATATTTTTTCCTCAACTTAAATCTAAAAGACTAAAGTAGAGTACAAAAATTATTTCTGTTTTCAAAATGCCATGTTGATGCGAGTTTTTTAAAGAATTATTATCACTTGGTACAAAGTCTACAATTTCTGCCTAGGATCAATAAAGTATTCTGATTCTAAAAGTCACAAGTACATATACACTAAGAATACCATGCCTTTAAACATATTTAGAGAAAGCCTGAATGATGATGTCATTTTTTTTTGGATTCTTGCAAAAAATTAAATGACATAATTTTAGTTCATTGGAGGCACGTCTGTAGATGAATTTTAACCTTTTTTATTTGCGACATAATTGGAAAATCAAAGAAATCAGCCAAGGCCATCGGACTGACATAAGATTAGACAGCGAGATAAAAAAGTTTAACACATTGTTTAAAACAGTGCATGTAAACTGGATTCTACTGTACAATAATTGGATCTGTTTAAAACTATAAACTATAAAACTAAATAAAATATGTATAGCTTAAGAGACAATATTCTATTCTGTATTTCCCTACACAAGAATTTCTCTCTGGATAAATATCTATCCATCCATTTATTCATCCACCAACAGTACCTATATTCAAAATTCAATATGTGAGAGGACTGTTCATCATAACATTTTACTGCTAGTTGTACTGTGTATTACTTAGCATGTGATTTGATATGATTTTGAACTACCCAAACACACCCATCCACCCAAACCCCCCATTTTTGTCAGAATACTGTTTATTGACTATAGTTCAACATGCAACACTCTAATTCCTTAGCATATTAAAGGTAAGTTGAGCCTGCTGGGCATGAGCCCATCCCTTTGTAACCAGATCCTGGACTTCCTGACTGGAAGACCACAGTCAGTCAGACACGGGAACATCACCACCAGCACCACTACATAAAGCATTCAGGCCCCCACAGGGCTGTATGCTTGGTCCACCTTTATTTACAATGCTGAATAATGACTGCTGGAATTAATGAGTCATATAATCAGTTTCTTTAATGACAGGTCCATGTTGGGTCTAATCATCAAAAACAAGGTGGATTACAAAGAGGTGGTAAAACTGTATTTTACTAGAGTAAACGAACTATTCCTTAACAATGATCAAACAAATAGATAGTTGTTGACTTAATTGTTTACTTTTTATGTTTCACTGTATATCAAAAACAAGAAGTATCTTTTGTATGTGTTCTTTGGAAAAAAAAATCTAATTTGGACTCTCGATATTACATTTAGTAAAAAAAAGCACAAACTCTAGTTTTTGCGAAGACTAATGAATGCCTCCTTTGCATGCCCCATCTCCCCATGTTTTACAGCGGGAATACTGAACACATCCTGAACATCTGCATCTCTGTTTAGTTTGGAAATTGTAATGTCTCAGACTACAAGACACTACAATGAATAGTGAACGACTGGGATTTCTCTTCCCTTTACTGAGGAGAGCTATACCAAACACTGCATCCACATATCCACCAGCACTGCGGATGACCGTACTCACCCCCACTGCATGATTTGTTATTTTTGTAAATGAGGGGATGTTACAATAGTCAGTGACACTACTCTACAGAGTATGTAGAGGAATGGCAGGTTAACAAGGGGGCTGCATTTTGGTAAATTTCTAAACAAAGAGGATGGCATACCCCATCAAATTACTTCCAACTCACCCTCCTTCCAACATATGAGTTTCCCTCCTGCCATCTGGAAAAAGGTATTGCAGAATCCATGCTATCATTATCAAACTGTGTAAGAGTTTCTTTCCCCTCCAGGCCATTGGATTGTTAATCTCTTACACTCCACACAACTGCATGGTTGTAGCTCCTGTTCCATACATTCAAAGATTTCTTATTTTTTAAGACATGGAAAAGAGGAGCGTAACGTAAAAGCTAAAAGTTGCCTTTGTCTAATAAAGATGTTGCTTCAAATAAACCAACTGCCATATTCACAACTCTCAAAATAGGTAAGTAGATGATAGAAGTGCACAACACATTTTAAAGTTGAACCAATATGTAAAAATTATACTTCTTATAAAACAATAAATGTTCATGATTATACTAACGTGGGTCCTTCTGTGAGTCAGTGAAAGAAAGAAAGACAGAGTTTTTAATCTGCAAAATATGTAGTCCTAAGTGGAGCTTAAGCAACTGAGAACAAAAGTAACACATCTCACATCTTATGATAAAAATTTTCTTATTTCATCATCTTCCACTGAGTCATCTAACAGAGTTGTGGGGGGGGGGGAGCAGAATCCTTGATAGAGATTAAATTTGGACTCTGACCAACTCAAGCTCAAGCTAAATGGATATATTCTGAAGCCTTTTCACTTTAAACATTACAGGAGAATTTTTTTTCTAGATACGTTCCTAAAAACACTACTTCGGGGCGGCACGGTGGCTTAGTGGTTAGTATGTTTGCCTCTCACCGCTGGGGATTCCCTTTTCGAATCCCAATTTGGGTGGAGTTTCCATGTTCGCCCCGTGTCCGTGTGAGTTTCCTCCGGGTTCTCCCGTTTCCTCCCACAGTCCAAAAACATGGATCAAGGTCAATTGATTAATTCTCCAAATTACCCCATATAGAGTGTGTCTGTGTGTGTTTGTGTGAGTGAGTGTGTGCCCAGCAATAGATTGGCACTCTGTCCTGGGTGTATTTGCCCAGCACCAGGAAAACGTTCTCCCCTGGATAGGCATGGGGAACCCCCCTGTGACCCTAGTGGAGGATAAAGCAGAAGATAATGGATGGATGGATGGATGTACAAATCACTTTGCAAAATTCTGCTGATGTACTATGTAATCAAACTTTATATATTCTTTTAAAAATGTCATTAAAATAACATTTTAACAGGCCTCATATACAAAAAACAGCATAAAATAACTATTTAACAAAAGTTTACTCTTTTTTAAATGAACTCACAAAGAAGCAGAATTAGAAATCTAGTTAATTTCCACGAATAATTGTCATAAAAAAGCTCATAACATTTTGCAATAAATGTCTAAATGATGTCATTCTAAGACAAAAGTTATAACAATAAAGAATTTTATGCAGTAAATTAGAGAGAAGGACATGAGGTAGACCACCACTCTGCTAAAGGATTTATGGTGGTTTTTCTTAACAATGCAATGTTTAGAGTACTGAATGGTAATAAACTGTGTCTGGAGGTCTTTTGACTGCCAAAATAATCACTAAAAATAAGTGAAAGCTTATTAGTTTATTTTTGAAGTCCAGGCAAATTATTATTTAATACATTCAGTGAACAGCAGACATTTTCGGATTTTTATAATTTTAGTAACTAAATGATTTGTATGTATGAGATGATTAAAAAAAATAACAAGAACAGTATAGAAATATAAACCTATTTGTAATTGATTCTTATTTTACTTCCTGATATTTAAGCAGTAATAAATCATTGTTTTGCATTTAGAGAAATTATCAGGATCACTGATAGACACTTTAAAAAAAGTAAAAACACATTATTTTTTCTTACATGTATGCGCATCTGATATAATGTAAACCATGAAGTTAACAAAATTAATCTACTAATTACCAATATTTTAATAAACAAACTGTACCCATAGATATAAACATAATAAATTGTAATGAAAATGTATTTATAGCAGTTGACCGCATTAAAATCTAAATGCAGTGAATATAATCAGAGCACCAATCCTACCTGCTGCAGTAATAATTCCAAGAAATCTGCATGCACGCTCCACTATAACCCATAGTACCAAGCTTATCATTGCCAAAGTGAAAAAGCTCAATTCTGTTGCAGTTTAAATAACATATGAATGAATTTTATTCTATTGACAGGAGATAAATTAAGCCGCAGCAGTGTATAATCTCTATGACAGTGTACTGCAGCACTCAGTTTAAACACCATGGCACCTAGAGCCCATAGCAAATAATCTCTCTGTGTGCTGTAAACTATGCTTCTTGTAAAAGTTTTAGCCTGTTAATCAGCTTAAGACAATATTTCAGACTTTCAAACTGCCCATGTTTACTGGTTCTCAGCTCATTTGAGGTAAGGGATAACAGAGGATCAACTGGCCCAAATAAAAGGTTAGAATTTGGCAACAAATAAGCCCTAGAAAGAAAACAACTGCAAAAAGAACCACAAATTCTATACACATACAAAATATTTTATTTTTACTGAAGAGCTGTTTGGGGACTTATCAGACTATAAATCAGAAAAGTCAAAGCCAGAAGATCAGATAAACCTTCTCAACATGATGTGACATTTGATGTTTAACTGATAAACTGGACACAGGGAAATGTTTTATGTTTGAGGTCTGCAGTTCATACAAACATGTTAAATAGACCGTTCTTGACATGAGACAGACGTTCAATGCTGCCATTCAATTAGTCTCCCTACAATCCTGAAATGAGCTTTTTAAGTGGATCCACACCCACTATCTCTATCACAGGAGAATATACAAGACTTAAACCACTACATCCTGACATAAAACACAAGGGCAACTAATTGAATGTACAAAAAAGCTTCTTTGTGAGTTCATTTAAACTGTCTAAAAAGATTAAACTTTTTTACTGGTTATTTTATGCAGTTTTTTGTATATGAGGCTTGTTAAAATGTGATTTCAATGACATTTTTAAAAGAATATATAAAGTTTGATTACATAGTACATCAGCAGAATTTTGCGAAGTGGTGTGTCCATCCCTCCATCCATTATCTTCCGCTTTATCCTCTACTAGGGTCGCGGGGGTGTCCCCATGCCCATCCAGGAGAGAATGTTTCAGGTGCTGGGCAGATACACCCAGGAGAGGGGGCCAATCTGTCGTTGGGCAAACACTCACTCACACAAACACACACACACTCTATATAGGGTAATTTTGGATAATTCAATTGACCTTGATCCATGTTTTTGGACTGTGGGAAGAAACCCATGCAGGCACGGGAAGAACATGGAAACTCCACCCAGATTGGGATTCGAACCGGGAATCCTTAGTGCTGACAGGCGCACGTGCTAACCACTAAGCCACCGTGCCGCCCCAAAAAAGTTGCATAAATCTGAAAATATTTGAAATATTATTCTTTATATTTAGAATATTTTTCTCTAGTTTGTAAGTTGCTTTGGATAAAAGCGTCTGCTAAATGACTAAATGTAAATATAATTGAATATTTAAGTCTTATCAACAATATAATTTCACACAAATATATATATATATATATATATATATATATATATATATATATATATATATATATATTTAACAAGGAGTTAAATGAGAATTAGAATGTAAAAAGCATTTAACAGGAAACCTTATGTAGTTCAAAGTAAAAAAAAAAAAAACACAATGCATGGTACCCAACACAATGTTCAGTCCCCAACTCAAAGCAGTGATGGCTTAACATTGTTGGATTGGTAATGTAATAAACACAGTCATTGAAATAAATGAAACTGAAAAAATAGCTCTGCAATTTGACAGTGAGATGGCCTCTGTTTAATTTCATTCCATTTATTAAGGATATATGAAAATACCATTGCAGTTAGTAATCAGAGAGCATTGTTAGAATGTCTATAACCCAGTGCTGCATACTAGAAGACCCAGACCAGTGGAAGACCCATAACCAAGACTCATAACCAGCTGAGGCCTTGTGGAAACCACACATAAAGTTATGTTCAGTTGTCCTGGCAAAAGCTCTGTTATAGTTTATAGGTGGTATCTTGACTCCTGCTGGGAGAAAAATGTAAATCTCCTTACACTTGGACAAGGCAGTCATTGTTTTCAGTCTAGCTTCAAGCTATTTGCTGATTTCCAGACATGCTGTGTTATTTCAGGTATTTTTATGTATGTTTCCAAAATGTAACTACTATATATTTGCTTTTATTCATCCCAACACCACATCCAACACATATCCTAAATCAGCCATTCATGTGACAACTGTATGTGCATCCCAGCACTCAAAAGAATACTTCTTTACATTCTTCATCTTGATCTGCTCTGTCTATGACAGCTTTGACCGAAGTAAAGTATCTCTCAAATTAAATAAAAAAAAAACCATTTACTATAGTACAGTAGGGTAGACCTATGATAGTGATAGTAAAAACATGTGTACCTGTACTGATTAAGAGAGTTGGAGAAGGCTTTAAAATGAAACAAATATCTTTGGCCTTCAGTTGCCTCCTAGTCTTTAATTTAATCCTAAACACCTGATATATGTTGGGATGTAAGCTTTGGGTGATCAGAGGTTAAACCATATTAAATGACATGTCATGAATGCTTTTCCTATAGTTTTACAATCCAAAAAATAGATGTTTAACATCATATTAGGGGACTAAAAGTGTTTTTGCTACAAATAATTAGTGATTCTGTTAAATAAAAAATATTACAACTTAATGCCTTACATTTTGCTACTTCCTACAAACCCATCTTGCTGTGTCTCTATTAATATTAATTCATGATTACTAAAATAATAAATGCATGATTAATTAAGTCATGATACTGATTTTTAAAGAGTGAATTTATTTCTTCGGTTAAAACGAAATAGCCATAAAGTGTTTCCTTATGGACAGTGTGTAACTTAAATGAATACAAGCTAATGCCCATTATAGTACTTGTACATTGAATGTAGTAAGACAGAAAACATTGCTTCTAAAAACCTGTTTTACAAACAATTAATTGTAATCCAATATAAACATAAACACAGATAGTCAGACAGACAAACAGATAGTGTTTCATAATGTTAAATTTTGTCCAACTATCATTGTCTCTTGGACTGGTGTCAAAATTAGTTCATGCACCTTTTCACCCTCAATGGATCTCTGGACTTCTGCCAGCACAGCATTTTCTTATTATAGGTTTTAGAACCTGTTCTTCTTCATATGGATCAGTTTAGTTGACCATCATGTTTTCTGCTGTGAAAGAAAAATAATAGTAAAAAATACTTCTATGACACCACGGTTGTGTAATATTGCAATGGTTACTATCATAGTAACAAAAATGTTTTACAAAATTTCATCATATAAAAGTCAATGTTACAAAAATAAAGAAATACAATTTTAAGAAAGATTTGGGTTGAATGGGGGGTTGAATTCTTTTCTAAAACACTAATTTGAAATAGTAAAATAAAGTAGAAAAATAAAAAATGGAAAAATATGTACATAAATGGTTACACAACATGGTAATCCTGCCAAATGCTCTGATGTGATGGTGAGGTTTTTTTTTTGTATAACTGTTTTCTCAGCAGTTATCAGAACATAAACTGCAGTACAAGCAGAGACATTTACCCAAACTGTTTTAAATCCAATCACTCACCTTTTTCCAGATGGCAGGAGGGAAAAAAACTCAAGCTGTACAAAGCATTAAAATGAATGTGCTGCCAAAGATGGCTAAAGTTTTATTATTTTGGGTGCAGATTGTAATGCAAACCATTACTTTGCTGTCAGCAGCATATTAATGCAGTGTTCTTAATACTTCTGGAATCCCATCAAAATTGCATTAGCATTAATCATTAATTAGAATTAAAAAAAAAATATTATCACAAAAAAAAAAAAACAGATACAATTACACAGTTATCCAGTGTAGTTTTTTATTTAATAAACTCATGACCATATTATCTATTGCATTTATGTTTTATCTATCCTGTTATTTAATGTTTTAATCATGTAGTCTATTTTTACATATACGTTTTATTTTGTAACATACCTTTCATGGAATTTGCATCTCTTTATATGCCACTGAAAAATTGTCTACGATGAGGTGATCACAAAAGCCAAGGTCTAACAGGAAAGACATTAATTGTACTGACATATACCAGAGAGTTAATGAAGCTGAGTGTCAATGTCAGACTGAAAGAACCACAGCAGACAGTACTCCTAGTAAAAGGATAATTGATGCTCATCATTTCTGTCTGTATTACAGAAATATTATATTTAATTAGACATCCCATCAGGCAATTATGCTAATGACCACATGTAGAAATCGCAAACCCCATAATCAGTACAGCACAAAAAACAAAATGAGCTTATCCCTGCAGCACAGGTTTATCATGACCTTGAGGTAAAGCAAAAACGAAAGTTAGAATAACTTAAGAAAATAAGAAATGACTAAGGGAAAGGACATATCTCAGGTCTTTTTGGGATCACTTGCAATGGCTAAACTCTTTTTTGTACCTTTGTTGTAAGCATTTACCTCAGGAATCTGTAAATTGTATTGCCTTCACTGCATATAATCCAGACCTAGATGATTTTAGATGTAATTTTAATAAACATGTGGTTCTTGCTTATGAAGTACACATGTAGTTTATGTTTAACTTTAATGTTTGTAAAAGGTATGCACTGCATGTGGGTATATAATGCATTCACATAACAGCATTATTACTGTGAGACTATAAGTAGTGGTCAACATACCATAAAACACCAAACATGGCCACAGAATAGGCCTGACCTTGGATTTTACCATGATGAACGATGGCAAATGAGCAGTGGCATTAGCAGACGTCAGTGCTGAGTCAGTGCAAGTGGAGTCATTTAGAAAAGCAGCTGCTTAGTTGTTGATACTGAGTCACAACCACCATATATTTCAGTTCTCACCTACATTTGCAGTTATAATGTACTTGACACAACCAAAATTAACGAACAAATCTAAAACAAGTGATTCCTAAAGTTACAATGTCAGACAATAACATTTATTTTAAATGTCAAAAAAGGACTATAATAAATTTGAACAGCAAAAGTTGTTCTTTCTCAAACCATTGATACTTTACTACCTGATTATAAAATGTTGTATTTTATTTATACCGAATCCATGTTTTCCATCAGCATTACCTGGAGCAGCAAACTATATATTGTCTTGTTAGCGGAGTACAGTAAAATGCTCTATTATAAACATATGAAAAGCAGTATGAAATACACAAACATTGCAAAATGCATTAAAAGAATCAACACTCATGAATTTATAGTGTAGTACAAACTGCAAAATAATTTGGAATAGTCTTACAGTAAATAATACATATTGGCTTTGATGAGAGAGAGACTAAATATTCATTTATTATATTCCGATTAATAACCTTATTTTATACAAAGGAGAACAGACATGCTGGAACAGAAAAATACAAATCGAAACAGTTTTTATAGTTTTGACAGCATATAAGTGTCTAAAATGTTTTTATGTTGTTGCATTATTATTATGGTTTCCTGGAACAACAATATATTAAGTTAGGAGTTAATAAGTGGATAATGTTGTGCTGTGGAGTAGCTGGCACTGCTTACACATTACACTGCTTACTGAAGCTTTTTATGCTCAGTGAAAACATCAAAGTTTCCACAACAATGCAAGAACTGTAGTATTGTCAGGTTCATGTTCAGGGTGTATATTTTCGATTATTAAAATATAACATCAGTGGTGAATTTTTATTTTGTACTTAGTTCACTGTTACAGATATGGTGTACCTCTTTTGAATATTTATATTTAAGACTTTCATTCATTCATTCATTATCCTCTGCTTTATCCTATATTAGGGTCATGGGGGGGTTCCCCATGCCCATCCAGGGGAGAACGTCTCGGGCGCTGGGCAGATACACCCAGGACAGGACGCCAATCCATCGCTGGGCACACACTCACTCACACAGACACACTCTATATGGGGCAATTTGGAGAATTCAATTGACTTGATCCACGTTTTTGGACTGTGGGAGAAAACCGGAGAACCCAGAGGAAACCCATGCAGACACGAGGAGAACATGGAAACTCCACCCAGATGGGGATTCGAACCGGGAATCCCTAGCACTGAGAGGCGAACGTGCTAACCACTAAGCCACCGTGCCGCTCAGATTGGCAATTATGTTCTATGAAATTAAAAATTGTATTCTCATTTCAGCTCATCATCTTCTGCTAACCTATACTAGGGTCGTTTGAGGAATTCCCCATGATCATCCAGGGGAGAACATTTTTGGCATTAGTATGGGGTGCTATTCCAATACTGGGCACACACACAGACACACACTATATAGGGGCAATTTAGAAATGGGCAACTAAAAGCAGTCAATTTACCATGAATCCATGACTATGGGAGGAAACTGGATAGATAGGGAGTCTGACATTGACGTGCTGTATCTGTATACATATAACTTGTTTTTTTATGGCTGATTTTACACAGAACTTGTGAAGCCGCTTTGAAAAATATCATATAGATATAGATATATCAATAAGTTTTGCATTTGAAACTTGCTAGCTATTATGGTTAGGTATTAGGTAAGAATATTAAACAGTTTACATTTCACCACCTCATTTGGCTTTCTGATGTATTTTTGCAAAAATTACGATACAGCCCTGAACCAAAACTTAATCATAATTAAATTTCAGTTAATCAGTGTTGTCTCTAAATAGATGTATGTTTAGGCTCTACTAAAATATGCCTTGTTTTGATCATGTTAAAGCAATCAGTAAAATCAGCATCAGTTGAGTGTAGTATCGTTTAATGGATTAATTAGTCCTGGATGTATGGGGCATGGAAAAGAGCAAAAGCTTTAATTACCAAGGCTAAAAGATTTATGAGGAAAATAAATGAGAGTAGGTGAACCTCAGTCTAAGAGAATTCTGAGTGAAAATGAATGCAGTGCCATTTGTTTATCTTGTTGCCATGACAAATGCCTTTTAGCACTTGCATTTACAGACAAAAGACATATGATTAGGGACAAATGATCCTAAATGACATGGCAATGTCTTTTTAATGATGCATGAGTATCACAGAGCTCCATCACTCAGAAATGTCCTGCACCTGCTAACATAATCAAGAGTAGCTGCTGGAATTTCACTTGGCAATAGATTAGGGATATTATAGTTGGCCATTTGCTCCAAATCTATAATCCAAAATGTACCTCCAAGAGAGAGGGCTTTTATTAAAACCAGATGAGAGAAATAGGCTTAGAGAATTACTAGTTTTTTACTTATAGTGTACCTGTTAAATACACACCCATTTGACATTTTATTATGTACACCACCTAGTTTCTACACTTAATAATTAATTTTGAATTAAACTTACAATTTAGATGCACTTTGTAGTGCTACAGTCAGTGCTAGTCCATCTGTTTCTCTGCATACTTTATTAGTCCCTTTTACTCTGTTCGCAAATTGTCCCCAACAGGTCCATCACATATGCGGAATCAGGTACTATTTGGGTACATGTAGTAGTGGTGTGTTAGTCTGTGTTGCACTGGTATGATTTAATTACACTGTCAAAAAAGCTTTATATAACTTAGTCAATAAATGTATAGATTAATTATTTTACAATTAAATGAACCACAGAAAGTGTTAAAACTTTGAATGTGTTTATGTTACATTGAAATGGTATCAGTTAATATTCAGTTGAAATGGCACCCATGCTTAAAACTGGCATCAGGGGCCACTGTGGGAGGTCAGGGTGTCGTCTTGAACTGCCAGACCAAGTGGGACTACAGGGGAATGAAGTTTATGGCCCTTTACTGGATGAAAGTAATAAAGACCCCAAAATGCTATTCCCACCACAGTATTAACTGACCTTAACTCCACATATAATCTGTAAAATCCTAAACTACAAGTGTATACCTTGAAATCTAAAGAATCATGAATAATTCTGTTTAAAGAAATAAATCACAGTCACCTAATGTATTAACTTGGTAAAGGAAAATGAAATCGTACACATTGTCTAATAAATAGGTCTGTGACATATAAACAGATAATTGTAATATATATTAAACATAAATAACATATCCAACAATTTATGCAAAAATGTAACCATTTTAGCAGCAGCTCTTGCACCTGCAGTCCAGCTGTTCTATGAGGTTTAAAAGTAGACCTCTCAGTTTAGGAGCCCCACCACACCAATTTGCAATGGCATTATGAAATGGTAGACTAACTTTTATGCTTTTAGAAAGAAAAGGTTCCATTTCTGTTAAATGTGTTAATGTGGATATATTTTACAATAACCCCAAAAGGCTTATTGTTTCTGCCTCATATAAGGTACTTTGAACATTACTTGAGATATTTAAAAGCCAAAAGGCTCTTAATTATCCAGTTTTAATGTTTTTGTGTGTACCATATATATATATATATATATATATATATATATATATATATATATATATATATATATATATATATATATGTTATGTTTTAAGTAAATAATTTGGATATAGGCGGCACGGTGGCTTAGTGGTTAGCACGTTCGCCTCTCAGCGCTAGGGATTCCCGGTTTGAATCCCCATCTGGGTGGAGTTTCCATGTTCTCCCCGTGTCTGCGTGGGTTTCCTCCGGGTTCTCCGGTTTCCTCCCACAGTCCAAAAACATGGAACAAGTTAATTGAATTCTCAAAAAAAAAAATTGCCCCATATAATGTGTGTCTGTGTGAGTGAGTGTGTGCCCAGCGATGGATTGGCGCCCAGTCCTGGGTCTGTCTGCCCAGCGCCCGAGATGTTCTCCCCATGGATGGGCATGGGGAACCCCACCGCGACCCTAATAGAGGATAAACGGAAGATAATGAATGAATGAATGAATGAATTTGGATATATTTATTTGTTATCTGTCATAGATATTAATCTTTTCCACATAAACCGTAAATGCCCTTTATCATCAATGAAACTACTTACAAATTCACTTGCTTAATTTACATTTGCATTCACTCCCTTTTCACATGATCCATATCCATATCACATATCCAAAGCAATATAAGAACGAATCAGCTGAGCTGCAGAATTATCAGTCTTGGTCGTCTGCTGAACTGGATCAAAGCCTAAATTTCCAATCATCACTATTTTTAAAATACATAAAGAAATTACAGCAAGTCCTTATAAAGAAAGCATCATTCATCCATAGATTAGACACCAGACAAGCAGAGTTCATGTGTAATCCTGTGAGATGAGGGACAAGAAAGCAACAGTTGAGTACTTGATTGCTTGGTCAGAAAAAGTCTAATCTTCTTGATGTTAAAGGGAATGAATTTGCAGGAACAGGCTGTTTTGTGACTTAGTCATATCGTTTTAGCTGCATGACATTTGTGAAACCAAGATTACAGACCCAGCAGGAGAGATTTTGGGGTGGTTAATTTAAGGCCAGACTGTGATTAATTAAACCTATCGCTGGAATGATCAGGAGCTCTGTCTTTGCCATATTTAACTTAAGATGACGGGCCT
Source organism: Corydoras maculifer (assembly GCA_019802435.1). Classification (NCBI taxonomy): domain Eukaryota; kingdom Metazoa; phylum Chordata; class Actinopteri; order Siluriformes; family Callichthyidae; genus Corydoras; species Corydoras maculifer. The sequence continues at coordinate 27,441 of JAFMOD010001909.1, read as the reverse complement.
TTATCCAAACAAATTTGTCTGTGAGACAGGTCGATATCCGAGGAGAATTTGTGCTGATTTCTGGAGCAAGAGACGTGCAGCTGAGATTCATGCTTTATACTTTATACTATAACAATGTATGACATTATTATAGCAGTCATCTTTCAACACTGATAAAGCTATAGAAGGAAATATTCTTTCTTAACAAATTTGTTTTCTTTTTTGTACAATGGGTTGTGTTACACTAAATAAATTTGCAAATTTCTGACCTTATTATTAAGACTTAGAGTTTCACAAATCCAAATAATCTATTCAGTCACTCATTCATCAATCCACATATTCACCTATCTACCTACCTCTCCATCCATCCATGTATGACTTTTGAACCGAACTTACAATCAGTTTTGGTTTTACTGCACATTCCCTTACACGTGATTCTTTTCACACATTACAATTTGAATTTATGCAGAGCAAATATTGACACGATTGTTTTTTCTACCTTCATTTCACCAGATACATCCTGTAATTGTGCATGATCTTCCTCTTCACAGATAAGGTTTTGTTGCTCATGGATATATATATATATATTTTTTTTACAATAATAGGACTTACAGTAAAAGACTCAATGATGACTGTAATTTATAGTGACTGTTGACTTACTTTCTGATTATGATGGGAAAAACAAATTCATCCTTTACATTGCAGACAAGTACCAACTTTAGTAACTAAAACTTAGAATAACTGGAAAATATTTATGTACACTATAGAAAAATAACAATAAGATAATTGCTGGTGTCGTAGAGGCAGCACAGTTCTTTTAAGAAAAAAAAACTTCTTTCAAGCTTCCCCCCCATATAAAATGTTTAAAGTTTTTTATCTGATCCAGACAAAAAGGTGTAAGCACTGCATGGAGTAGACAGATAGTGGGAACTGGCTCACTTTAATGCAGCCTTGCTTATTATTTTTTTGTGAATTTAAAGTTTAGAAAACATTAGAACATGAACATTAAATACAGATTTTGCTGTTATGAAAAAATGTAATTAATCCAGCATTGTCTTAATACAATAATGAAATCTAGGGTTTCATAGTATATTCCATCGTTGAATTGTATTAAATCTCAACCAATCAATTGTAGTTGGTGACCAGGTTTCCAGATACTGCCTACTATTTATTATTAAAAACAAGAAGAAAGAGGGCTGCACAGTGGCTTAGCACGTTCGCCTCTCAGCGCTAGGGATTCCCGGTTCGAATCTCCATCTGGGAGGAGTTTCCATGTTCTCCCTGTGTCCACGTGGGTTTCCTCCGGGTTCTCCGGTTTCCTCCCACAGTCCAAAAACATGGATCAAGTCAATTGAGTTATTCAAATTGAGTGTGTATGTGTGAGTGAGTGTGTCTAAAATTGACCTGTGTAATGTGACAACAAAACATGCCTAAATCATTTGGTAAAGGTGTTTGTGTTTTGTTTTAACTAAACATTATGTTGTGTATAATCTCTACCTTGGTCTCATTAAAACGGAAAATATTCTCCCAGATCGTTTGTACATATATTTTTTTGGATAGAGAACGGACATTGCTTTGTCTTTTTCTAGCAAACTTCAATAAACATTAGTGACTTGAAGGTCTTGTGATGTATCTTTTAGACCATTCTTTACATCTCTGCAGATTAAACAGCCTGATTCTGAACTAAATTAACTAAGACACCCATGCTGGGGAAGCTTTGCAACTGTCTTAAAGGCTTCCCAGTTATAAACAATGCTTCTTACTAAGGAATGATGAATTGTAAATTGTTTGGAGATGGTTCTTTAACCTTTCCCAGATGAATGAGTGGCAACAATTACTTCTCTAAGGTCATGGCTGATGTGCTTTCCTCTTGGCATGGTGTAAACTAATGTAGACTGAATTTATGAAGCAAAACATAAAACTGATAAAAGCTTAGCTTTTAAAGTAGTCAGACTTTATGTGGCTTAATTAATCATAAGCAATTGATAAGGAAACTGTCTGCTAATTACTGCTAATTTTATGTCAGGCATATTAAAATTATGCATAGTATCTAAGTACATTATCTCCATAACAGTATTTGAACATTTTCATTGTTCAACTGGACTATTGCAATGACTTCTGCCATCTGTTAGTTTTAAAGGCTACTCTTTATTTCAGAATTTAAAAACACAAGACCAAAGAAACTGTTAACGCTCTTATCCTCTCTGCGAGTGATTGCTTTCTTAAGGAGAATAAATAGTTTAAATGCTTTCTCATGCTTATTTTCCCACAGTTAGCCGAATTTACTGCCAAACTGATCTAAACTGGGGTTTGCAATTTTCCAGCCAAAACGTTTTTTTGAGGTCATAAAAACTAAAGCACAGTAGAGCAGCAAAATACAGATATTTAAGATGGGTATGTTTTAAATATATATTTAAATATATATTTAAATGTATATTTTATGTTGTATGTCATATATGATAATTCCTATAGTAAATTATTCCATAATGACAAAGTTAATCAGTGTGATTTTAATTTATGTTTATCTGATGCGTTTGGCACTAAGCTGTCGTTTCTTTGGATTGTTTGTGCTGTATACTATCATCGACAGTGGCGGTTAAGAACTAAAACTCCCACAATATGCATCTTCCATGAAATGCTAGAGTTTGGTTTTTTGGTTTACTGTTGGCCCAGAATTAGAGCCAGAGCTCTTTAAAGCAGTCATTCGCTTTACCCATTACCTTTCTAGATGGAATTTACTCTCACTGTTTAAAGCTTTTCAGAGTTGGATCTGCATTGTTAAAAATTTCGGTAAATCAAAAGCTTGTGTGAATTTAAATACATTAATATGACAACGAATCCATTAGATAGGTTTAAACAGGCACCGAAGAAGACATGGCTGCTTACACAGTCATTTGGCGCCGTTTCACACGTCATAATTTTCACCATAGTAATTTCCTAACATTGGATTTAATACTGTCATAACATCTCAAGTTACAATTGTATATCAAGTCCAGACACATAAATCCTAAGTGTTTTGCAATATTCAAAAAGGCTGTTTGATTATTGAAATGCATGATTTCCTGATTGGAAAAGGCAGATTATGTAAGTTTAATTTTGTCCAGAATGGGAAAATGAATTTTCACAGGATGGATGGAAGGGGTTTGTTCGGGCCTGGTTACAATATATGAGTTCACAGTTGGCATCATGTATCAAGTGATTACTTTGTTCAGATTCCTACTTTTAATAAAGAACATAAAATAAAGGAAGATATAGTTGATAAATAGAGTTCCATAAAATGAATAAAGCTGAAGACTACAGTACAGACTGCATTAAAATTAAGCAGTAACTAAAATTTAATAACATGCACAGTATTTACTTTTTTAAATTAAAGATTGTATAATAAATTGGGTTTCCGGGTGTAGTGAACTATAAAGCTTTGTGGTGAAAGTAATTATTTTAATCTTTAATAAATCATTGATTAAAGTGCAGCACAGGTAACTGTGCACCGATACCAGGTTTCATCTGTATGAAGCAGAAGACATCAAAATGATTAAATGGTTGACTGCAAAAATATACAGCCAACAGAGAGAGAATTTAATAGTTTTTGATGAGAATGTCAGTTGAGAGGGTGGAGCTTTATTGTGGCTGAGAGTGGATTCCTATTCATGCTGCCAAATAAATGTGGTTGAAGGCTTCCTAAATTATGTCCAAATGAGGTCTGTGTAATTTGGATCTCAGCAGGTTGTGTGTTTTGGGTGTATTGATACCTGTCTACTTGTTACAATGGCTTAAAAATGTGCAAATGGTTATTACTAGAGGGAACTTCAAAACAGTTAAGAGCGATAACAGTTTATCAGTTGGTAAAACATTAACGACCTCATTTTTTGAAAACTGGGTTTGCTGTGCACATCTCATATAGTAATATTAAACAGACAGTGTCATCCAGATCCAAATGTGAACTAGCTGTTGGGAAAACAAAGAGTACATTATGCAGAATGAGTCAAATGAAGATCCACAACTGTGTTCTCTTTACAACTAGTCAACTATAACAGAACTGACACCATAAATAGTGATCACCTCATTGAATGCCCAGGTGTCTATTAGTGACCTTCTAGATTAACCTCACTGAGTGAGGTAGACAGAAGGGTCAGAGCTAAAATCTATATATATGCTGGAGTGGTTTCAACATACTTTTTTACGATTGGATGGTTTTGTCATATAAACACATTTCATCTAAAATTTCAGTGACTGACTGTAAAAAATGTACAATGCTGCACATAATGGTATATGATTGGTATTCAGTGGAAAACCTGTTTTTAAATGAAGGTATTTAAAAAAAAACAGACTAGACAGGAACCAAATATAGTAATTTTCCTTTTCATGCATAGATGTGAACTTTGATAGCTGTCTGGAAAAGAGTCTTGTGGAGGGCCGCTCACCACCTCATACTGTTCTAATTGGTTTCTTGGTAGTTGCAGATTGATGATGTAATTAGTTGTGACAGCTGCTTCTATAAACTGTTTCTTTTAGGCTGCTTTGGACCAGCACCCCTTCAAAGCTGTGTTTATAACTAAAAATATACGGTTGATATAAAAAATCAGATATGGCTTTGCACTCAGACACAGATGTTAACATTGAAAAAAAAACTGTCTGGCCATTGCGCTTTATGGCAATTAGTATTTTTTACCAAAAAATTATTTTGCTTCAATAAAGTCTTGTATAATTTTATTTACATGCATGCTGTTAAAAAGTTTTAATAAACCAACAGTATCCTGTGTTTGATGATAAAGGACTATAAGATGACACATACACACAAGATGACACACACATTCATTCATTCATTATCTCCCGCTTATCCTCTGTTAGGGTCGCGGTGGGGTTCCCCATGCCCATCCAGGGGAGAACGTCTCGGGCGCTGGGCAGATAGACCCAGGACAGGGCGCCAATCCATCGCTGAGCACACACTCACTCACACAGACATACTCTATATGGGGCAATTTTGAGAATTCAATTAACTTGATCCATGTTTTTGGACTGTGGGAGGAAACCGGAGGACCCGGAGGAAACCCACGCAGACACGGGGAGAACATGGAAACTCCACCCAGATGGGGATTCGAACCGGGAATCTCTAGCGCTGAGAGGCGAACGTGCTAAGCCACCGTGCCGATGACACACACACACACAAATTCTAATAATTATAATTATTTTACATACATAAACATATAACATCTTTCTGTTAATAGTTACTGATTGTAGCCTATCAACTCAAAACATAACATATATAACACATATGAACACAACACATATATAAAATATACATTTACTAATGCCTGTGCTGTAAAGTCTTATGGCATTTTATTACTCATATTGACTTTATGAATGTGATTATAACAATTGGTTATGTACATTAACAAAGGCTTATGTCAAGTGTTATAAAGCATTATGAACACTTCATAAAGCTTATAAAGAGGGTTTTTCTAATGAATTATGAATAATGGATTCATAGAAAGTGTTCTTGAAGTTGCAAATAATATTGTTGTATTTTTTGTATGTGAAAGGGTAATGAAGGAGTGAAGGAGTTGATTCCTTATGTATTGATTTACTAAGTAAATAGCTTACTTACTGTAGATAGTGGCTACAGCCTCTAATCAACAGTTAATCAACAACTTTGGGCGATGGCACCCTACTCCTCTGACCTTCACCCCACAGTCCCAGCATGTCTCTCAGTGCTGTGAGGCCAGCCACAATCTGATGTCTTGTACTCCACGGTAGTACAGAGTTTGATCTGGAACAGTGATGTATAGCATGACATTGCACAGCAGGCGCGCGTGTGTGTGTGTTTGTGTGTGTGTGTGTGTGTGTGTTTGTGGTAATCCACTGTCAAGTCTCACTGGTGTGAACTAAATCATGCTATTCACTGGATAAGTGAGTGGCATTAGGTATCTGCAGTAGATTACTCAATGTAGTTTCAGCTGCAGTCAAGGGGCAATACGATACAGTATCCCCTCTTCTAGAACTGGCTCCTGAAGTTTCAAGGCCTTAACCTATAACCAGGCATGGTGGAGAAGACAGGCGCCCACATAAAAACACAAAAATAAAGAAACTCTTTGTTAAAGGAGAGGTTAGGTCATCGCTTAACAATACAGCATGCTGGTAGGCTTTGGAATATGATGAATCCAACCACATAAGGACAAAACAAAAGAGATGAAGCAAATGGATCACATTTATTAAAATAAGCATAATGAAAGTTATTCATACAACCTTGGGGCATGTGTCAATCCTACTACAGCTATTAAAAGAATAAAAATGTGTGCAACAGTGTGTAGTTTCTTACAACCACAGTGTGCATGCCATTCTTACCACAGTACCTTTGCACTGTACAAATCTCTAAAGATAACAAACAAAACAAAAATGTATCAAAAAAAACTGATACCTACTAAAATTTGATTTAAAGCTGATACTGACTATACTAAGATGCAAGGAGTAAACCATGTTTCATTCTAGATGCTCAAATTGCAAAAGTATCACATGCAAGTGAGGAAACGCACCGTACAGGATGGAGAATTTTAAGGTAACTAACAAAGCGTTTGCTTCTGTACTGCAATCTAGAGAGTTTCAGAGTTCTACTAAGCACCCGTTCCTTAACATAGGGCAGCCAGTCAGTCACGGTTCAATGCCTCAAGCAGCTCTGTAGTGTAAGGCACATTACCTCTGTCAGCTGAGTTCAGAACTGTGCTGGTTCACATTTGCATGTGCTGTGATAGACACGAAAAATGTCAAAAATTGTCAGCGCTCAAAAAAAGACAACATGCAGATAATTGAGTATTTAGAATTAACCCTAAGATTTCATGTATTGTTAAAGAATGGTAGCAGAAGATATAGAGAAAAAAGTAAAAGTTTAGGGGTCAGCCTGAGTTTTAGCTTCTAGTTGTAAACTGTAAACTGACATCCATGATAAGCTGCCTCCATAAAGGTAAGATGTGAGACAAACCTGAAGAGATTAGTTTTGAGCAATAAATATAGTCATAAAAAAGTCAGCAGAAGAAATAACACCACCAGATTTAACAGAAAATACAATCTAATTTTAAAGATTGCAGGTGTGGATCCTGATATGACCACCTCTCTTTGAAATGAAACTCTGTTTCCATCCCTGACCCCATTTTCTGGGTCCTTCTGTTTTCTGGACACAAAAAATTGTAATTGGGAATTAAGTAGGAACGTATAGAGCAGCAATTCCAAATTGGCAGAATAATGGGATTATATGGGCAAAAATCTGTATCAGATCCGTACAGACACAGACCTGCATAGTTTACATCTAATTATTTAGCCTATGCTGGTTGATTAGCAATGGGGTTTTTCTAAAAATAAAAAATAAAAAAGATGGTTTTACAGACATGGACTAAATGAAAAAATATTTCCTTAAATAATAAGAAATAAAAAATCTGTGTAATGAAAGTTTTGGAGGCTAAACTAAAGATGGCAGATGGAAGATTTTTCCATTGGCTTCCTATTATGTTTACTTAGTTCTAATTAAATTATTGCAGGCACATTGTGCAGAACAAAGGTTATTTCTGTGTTTCCGCCACATATTTTTTTATTTATACAATTGAGGCATTCTATTCTTATAGTTTAAAAAAAATGTTTTTTTCTCTGTGGTAACAAAGCGAATCGACTTAGTACTCAGTCAGTAGATGGAGGGGGAACACAACAGACAGGTCACAAGTCCATCATAGGACAGACACAAAACAAACACATACTTATACACAGTCAACCCAAGTAGTTAATAAAGTATCTCCAGTTCACCTGACCATCATTTTACTGGAAACCAGAGCAACTCAACAAAACCCCATACATTGAGTGAACATGAAAACCACAAATAGTAAGGATTCTGGTGATGGACCTTTGTTTGTGAGGTGAGGATTTTTCGAGAAAGTATTGCGACAACAACTGGAGTTTTTATTTTATTTTATGTTAAAAACATTTGCAATTGTAATGGCATCTAAACTTCTTGAAAGCCTTCTACAATATTTTTGAAGGTATAGGTGGAAATTTTTGGTTTATTCTCAACTTAATTCCCAATTACAATTGTTTTTTGCTCATTCCAGAATGGTATTTTTTGAGGTCAGCCACTGATTTGATTGTTACTGATTGTTAGATGAGAGGGCATTGCTTTCAATCTCCATTCTAGTTTATTCCAAACACGTTTGTGAGGTTGTGGTCCAAGCTCTGTGTGGACCAGTCAAGTTCTTCCACACCAAACTCACTTAACCACAGTTTCATAGACCTCTCTTTAAACAACGGGAAACAGTCATGCTGGAACAGAAAATGGTCAGAATTTTTCTAAAAGTTTGCAGGCATACAATTGTCCAACATGCATTGCAAGATGCTTAGATTTTATTCACCTGTGGCAAAGACACTGAACAAAGCATGTGAATTCAGGGGTTGAGTAGTGTGTCCTATACAATTGTACTTGCTGTTAAGTAACAAATAAATAAATAAAAAGCCCTGAAATTTTTTACATCTTATCTCTCACACTTCTGCGACCCCATGCTGAGCAGAATGAAAGACAGCTATTCTGGCAGAGCAAACTTGTTTTTAATACAAATAAATGGTTTCTGCTTATTTCCCATCGAAATATTTGACTATCAGTGTTGAGAAAAGTTCTTATGTTCAGTATTTTTACAGGGATGTTGTTTTTCCTTTGACTTTTAGAGTATTCATTCAATTGTTGGTTCCTCTATCCACAAAGACATATTTACATTCAATTTACATACAATTTTTATACACTCAACTGGTTCTTTTCAAATTTTTTTAGTATTGTGTGATGTGCATTTTCAAAAGGTACAGTTGTTTAAAATTCTCATTCATTTTTATTTTTTTTTATTTCTTTACTAAAGGAATTTTGTTTTCCTCTAAAATTACATAGACATGCTAGGTAAGATAAAGGTAAATTTAAGATATGAACTTGCCCTTCTGACTATATCTCTTATAACTGTTCCCATTTGCGGAAATATCCACTGATGCTGCCCAGATGTTAAATTCCTTAAAGAAGCAAAACGATCTCTAATTTATCTGGTTTGGTGTCATGGCACATAATGCTGCCAAATTTATTTTAAATAAAGTAAATTTCCATTTTCCAATTGTCAAGGCAAGAGTTTTGGTACATGGGTATAAATCAGTATTAAAGAAATTAATCTTTTCCCACAATCTTTTAAAAACTTTATAATAGGTTTTGATATAAAAGGTTTACAGCAGGCTTTGAGAAAATTGCTGCAAAAATACTGCTTACTAGATGCACTTTTAAAATCTGCTGTTTTTACTAATGTAGGAAAGGTCCTCAAAGACTTGGTGTTTATATAGAACCTCTGATTGACAGGCTACATAACTCTTGTGCTCCCCACAAAGAAAATTCACTCATTCGCAGTGAAAATCTATCCTGGAGTGTAACCACCTAGATTTCTGCCCAGGGTTAATTTGTCTGTGAGCTGTGTACAAACATATTGTAATGTTGTTTTAGTCACAGTGGCTGACCCTGCGTGCTAACTTGAGAAGATTTAAGCCTGTTTGTCTACTGTGAATGACCTGACCTTCTTTTGTGTACACTTTAAATTTTAACATTGAACATGTAGATCTGATTTTGAAATTTATGAGCAAAGCTTTAAAAAAATACAATTGTTATAACAAAGGTTTTATGCTTTATGCTGAAGAAAGTGGCTCTACAACGGTGTTTTCTGAATCAAAGACATTATGTTTACTTTACTATTAATGACTGCCAGTGTTTTATTGTAATGGTTACACTGTGATTTTTGAGATAGGCCTATAAAAAGGTATAAATTGTTAAAATTCATTGTTAAATTACCACACCAGTTTGGTTGTATCCCTAAGTACCATTGCCATAGCTGTATAAAATCACCCCACATATAACAATACTATTTGAACAATTGCAAGCTTTCAACTTCATGAGAACAATTTGAGGAAGGCTTTTTATTGGTTTTAGTTGGAAATGTCCATAAAGCATGGTTGGGTGAGTTTGGTGTAGAAGTACTTGACTGGCCTGCACAATGCCTTGACCTTCACCCCATCAAACACCTTTGGGATAAACTATAACAGAGTATGCGAGCCTGGCCATCTCATCCAACACTGGTGTATGACTTCACAAATGATCTTTTGGACAAATAGGCAAAATTTCCCATAGACACTCTCCAAAATCTTGTACGATACCTTCTCATCAGAGGGGAATGTATTATAGCTGAAGTTGGGGGAGCGGGCCATTTATAATTGGATGTCTTAGGAGCTCTTAAAGACGTAACATATAGGTGTGTTATTACTTTTGTAATAATAAATCTATGCTATATACTTCATATATCTTAAAAACTTCCTGTACATTTTCATTTAGAGCATTTAGCAGAGGGCCTGTCCCAGAAATAAATAAAATTTCAGCAAGTAAAGACTTTTCCCATAGCTCACTAAAAAATGCTGGGGCTTAAATATTCAAGCTTTTACTCTATTGCGCAGTCACTAAACTATAAAGCCACCGCAAAAGTTGGATTCCGAAGTCTCAAAACAATGTCAAATTAAATTGCAAGTATTGACAAGTCTGTGGTTTCCCTGTGGAATCAAGTTTATTAAAGTTAATTATATAAACTCTGTTTTTCAATTCTGAAAATTTAAGATGTAGGATTAGGTTTGTTTAATCATATGCTATTTTAAGGACTATATTAGTACATCATGAGTCAGAAACAATAACAGGTGACATGCCCCACTTCCAAATCTTCTCTTAACATGTTATAAACCACAGATTAAACAAAGCAAAAAATAAATAAATAAAAAAAAGTCTAACCTATTTATAGACAAAAGTCCTTCACTTTAGCAACGTTGATGATGAGTGTTTTGACATAATAAATTGGTAAAATAATGTTTCAATGATTAAAAAAAATAAAGACACAAATGAAAACAAATTAAGATAAAAGAAAATGCAATATTATGTTTAAATATAATATTGTAATATTGCATGGTTTAAAATAAGGAGATTTAGCTTGTTGTTACACACACACACACACACACACAAAAAAAAAAAAACATTTTACACAAGAAAAACATAATTAAATGATTCAATTGTAGGACATGAGTAATCTTCGTACATCTAGCACATGGTGCAAAGTGGCATTAGTGCAGATAAGCACTATTTATCCATGTGTTTTTTATATGACTATACAACCCCAAGCAGCAGACAGCCCTCATCATTCCTCCCTCGAGTACCAAAGTGCTGAAATCTTGTCCTATGATACGCGTTTCCTGGTTTAAGAGTCTGTGCCCTGAAACCCTATAAGCTCCTTGGGGCCCCTAAACACAACACATAAAACACTCCACTTCTTTGACTGACATCTATGCTGAGAGATGAGAAGCTCTTTGATCCCATAGGTTAAGCAAAATGCTCTCTTCCTTTGAGTGGTAAAGTGCTGACTTCTGAGTGTTCATCATTTTGTCTTTGTAACAGATTAACTTGTGCACTCCATTCTAGAAGTTGACACACATCTTTAAAACCTGCAACATTTACCTGCTTATATATTAAGGACTGCAAGATCCCTGACTAAAAAAAAGGTGTTTAATTTCTAGTGACAAGTTGAACCTTCATGTAAAAGCTCACTAAGTGGTTGGAGACAAGACCTCTGTGCACTAGTTTTGGTAAAAAAAAATCCCCTTTGGTTCATAGAACGGTAAAGCTATTAGGCTCCAGTATACCCACTCATCAGCTAGACTAGAGAATGTTAACATCCCCTCTGTTGCAGAATTCTTTATATTTTACTGTGGCTTAATGAGTGGCCCTGCTGACCTAAAGAAGAAATTTAACCCTAGTTAGAAACCCTTCAATATGCATCATCACATTGACAATCTAGGAATTCTATGTCTGTAAACACTTGCAAAACATAAAGGTTCATATGATCTCAATAGACCACAAGCCTCTGTGCAAGAAATATATGATTTTAATGGGGTACAGAAATTACACACTAGTTGTAATTTCTAAAACTAGTTTGACATCACAGAAAGTAAGTACAACATTAATGAGTCTTTTCTAGTTATGTAAAAGTCTTAAGCATATTCCATCACTGTTCACCAGCTGTACTAATAGGAATTGGTCGACCCAGTGGGAATATAAGTTTCTTTACTTGCACAAGCACAGTGTCTTAGTTCAGAATTTCAATGTACATTCTGGGATGTGCTTTTTTAAAAACTTGTAAATATTTTATGCTTTTAAAAGAAAAATAAATAAGATGCTTTTTTTTTATACAAATATAAGATTTTTGTTTCTTTTGGATATAGACATAAAAGTTGTAATGCAGCATTACATTTCCTGTAACATTTGCGGTCATGAGAAAAGTTATAAAGAAATAAAATAGAAAAAATTTTTTTTTTAATTATTTTACTAATAGAAACTGATTCTGATGGTTGACAAATACATATCCTATATAATCATTTATAGAAAGATATTTAAAGAGCTGAACATTTTCAAGGAAGAGTGCAACCTATTAAGAGGTATGCTGTGTGACAGAAAGAATGTGGTAAACAATGTGTAAATGAGGTTTTGTGTGTGCTGTCTGTTCTCAATACCCATGGCAAGCTTAGATCCCAAAGAGAACAGATGGTCTCACATACAACAGGGAGAAAGAGGGAAAGGACCAGGGATAAATGCCAAAAAACATCAAAGATTGATAACTATTGTGAGAACAACCTTATCTTATTATAACAAATTATCTGAAAGTGCATAATTTATAACTGAGAAATTCTGAATGAGGTATATTGCTTGCAACTCTGGACTAAACTAACACATACACATTGCTTGGGTAATAAGACCTTTGATCTAAAATATATTATTAAAAAAATTTTGATTGAGAAAATGTTGATTAAAACTACTGAAAAAAAATATATATAAAAAGGAAAATAAATAAATAAAATCATTAATTAATATTTGAGTATCTATAGATTCCTTTAACCATGTTTTTTTTTTATTTAAACCATGGTACCAGTTGTACAGCTGTTAAATTTTTTATATAATAAAATGACGTAAATGATTTTGGAAAATGGTTTAAATGAAGTTTATGATTTTTAGACCTTAAACATAATGTGCGGGACAATAGAAAGTACTATGATTCACACCCTATTTTGCATATTTATTAAGATAATGCTCCCCAGCTGTTTTTCTAATCAACCATATTTCAAAATACTTTCAGAACTGCAATAAAAACTCTTGCTTGTTAAATTGTTTGAACTTTTATGTAACTAATAAATGTACAAAGAAAAGTTTTAGTGTTTTACTGATGAATGTAATTGCATTTGATAAATATAAAAGAACATTAACATATGGACACTTGCAACATCATTTAAAAAGTTGAGACTAATGCAAACCAAAAAAAAATATTTTATAGCAACATTGTTTTAAAAAGAATTCTGAAATCCGCAGTTTCATCAAAATAGGTCATTAAATTTGGGAATAAAATAAGCATTCATCCAAGTGTCTTCGTAAACATGGATTAAATGTTGTGGTTTGAATAAATCAGTTTATGACAATTGTTTTATAGTGCAATATTACAGAATTTCGCTTTTTGACAATTAACATGATTTTAAAAAATCATGTGTTTATTCAAGGAGATTTAGGAAATCTTAGAAATCCATAGAAACTTGAAAAACCACTGCTAAATAGGTGAAAATCACTGCTGAATGGGTAAAACCATCAGGCTATTTGGTTTAAGAAACCATCACACTACAATAATGGATACAGTCATATGGACCTAGTAATGATTTGCAGAATTAAATGTCACCTAACACATTTTGCACGAGTTACAATGTTTTGGTTTTTTAGAGCCTATGTGTGCTTTACAGGTCTCTCTACATTTTAGATCTGTCTCTTGAAAATACAATTACAAAAGCACAGAGAAACACAGGTAGGCTATTATGACATCCTATTCCAACTTACTGATGTGCATTAAATATCCTATTACTTAGCATTCAAAAGCAATCACTTTAAAAAACATATTAGATTATCTTGCGGATGACTAGTTCATTAATGTTTATTATAGTTTAAAATAAATACATTTATGAATTAATCTTTGTTTTTTCACAATAGTGTGTTTGTAATTGTTTTATACGATAAAAATTTAAACAATGAAATCTCAAGTGGATTTTAGAGAGAAATATACTGCCCAGTGTCAGAAAGCTTTATCTCAGTCACAGGTCATGTGTCTTGCAATTGGATAATGACCCAAAACACATAGCTAACTCAAGACTGACTAACCCAAAAACACCCAAGACTTGCCAAGAGGAAAACATTGGACAATTATGAAGTGGCCTTCTATAAGTCCTGACCCGATCACGTGCATGAAAACAAAATAATGAACACAAAAGGTTTATTAACTAAATGGTGAAACAAAACACACAGCCAATTAACCTAAATTGTGAACAGGTGCCCTAGGCAACTGTGACACATTGGTTAATTTTCAAAGCATTTATATTTATTATTACTTTTGAAAAATTCTATTTATTCCTGTGACTATCGTGGGTTTTTCTTTTATTGACCGAGGGATACCAACAATTTTATCCATATGTGTAAGTATGTTAAAGGTTAAAGTGGGGTGCATATTTGACAGGATGCTTATTATTCAAATTCCCACTAGGTAGTGTTAAAAGTTTTATAACTGCTACAAAAAAACTCTGGATACATTGTATTAAATTATTAGTGGATGTGTGTAATATTCAGATTCATGATTAATTGTAGCACCTGCAGGTCTAGAAGTGTCTCATTATGATATGTTTCAATGTAATATGTACCCTGATAAAGCTTATTAACGATTAATCAGCATAACATATTTGGCTGAGTGAAGTCCAGAACATCTCCCTCTGTCTAAATTAGACACAGTGCTGTAGGGCAGCTATGCCCTCTCCACACCAACACCATTATTCACTCCTGAAAGCAGTTGAGGAATGCGGTGCAAAACTGACCCATCCTGTGGTCATTCTATCAGTTTATGACTTTATTTCTCTTAAAATGATCTCAGTCTCTTCCTCTGCAACACCCCCTCCTTTTTTACTGCTTATTTCCTGACTCTTCTAGTCATTTTATACAAGCGAAACGCTTTACCAAGCGATCTGTAAACTGTCACTGGCTGTCTTGGTTATCTGCGCCTGATTTGGTGATAGGTAAATTAAGCACGTGGCGCTCAGTGGCCTGTGTGTTCACTGCGGGAAAGTAGTGTTGAGGTTAGCTAGCTCCCACAGGCCTGGAACAGCAGGGAGGCAGGCAGACACAAACAGCTACACAAGTCCAGCTGCCAATAAAGAGCTCACTACTTCTGGACCTGGGAACATTTCACTTTTAAACAGACGATTACAAACAGGGAAAGAGAAGAAAACAAATCAACAACAGAACTTTGCAATATGGTTTGGCTGGTTTGGCACAGATTTTTTTTCAGTCCTCATTGTAATTGCAATGTCTCAAGTTGGTTACCACAATCAGTCTTCTTAACCGTCTGTTAAAATTTATCATTCATGCTTAAGGGATATACCAAAACATGACTTTTTTGCTATTGTCTCTGTAACAGAAACCCAACTCTGTTTAGTAAATATAACTTGTTCCAGACTGAACCACATCTACTGAAACATGGTTGTATTATTATTACAAAAGAATTCTCAACAGTGAAGACCAATATATGAGGCTTCAGTGAGGATGCATGCTCAACATAGATCTTAGCCTGACACACCTGCACTGAGGTCCGTAAAAGACACTACGCTTCCCATGGCATTCTGTTACCATCTTGGAGATGCTCCAAGGTGCAAGAGGTGATCCTTTAGCAGATGGTATTAATAAGATTTCTGTTGAGGCACAATATGTAATGTTCTCCATTAGTGCTTGCTGCTTATGTTACAAATGACTAGAGAAAAAAAATCTCACTGACTTTGCAGAAAATATAACTTTTTTTAGCTTTCACAGAGCTATTTTAGAACCTATGACAACACTGTGTGGCTCTGACAAAGTTTTATTTTTTTTATAAAGGAAGCATCAAGTCTTTCCTTTTTCTCAGTGCAATACAGTGTTGCAGCACAATGAAGCCTGGAATAGGGTGAAAAAGCCGTTTTTTAAGGGGCAAGCAGATTTTACCCTCATGTTCTGCTTTTAGGATTCAAGTTTAAGGACAATGACTGAAACCCCTGCTTTTCACAATCTCAAATGTCCAGCTCTGGCTTCTGTTACCATGAACAACTAACATTTTCCCAGCAGGC
Source organism: Corydoras maculifer (assembly GCA_019802435.1). Classification (NCBI taxonomy): domain Eukaryota; kingdom Metazoa; phylum Chordata; class Actinopteri; order Siluriformes; family Callichthyidae; genus Corydoras; species Corydoras maculifer. The sequence goes on along the minus strand of JAFMOD010001909.1, from coordinate 11,208 downwards.
TTGACTAGTGTAATTTGCACTGAACTGAAGCAAACAGCTTTTCTTGCATTTGTCCCAAATAAAAGTGGGTGAGTAAAAGAAAGTGGGAGAAAGAAAGAGGGAAAGCCTTATTGTACATTCACTCAAAAGCGATCTAAAATGCACATCAAGCCGGTTGATACAATAGTCACTTTTGTGTTATAAGTCAGGGGTTAACAGAATTCTGACAGTACCCAAAGACAACCCTTTCAGATCTAGTGAAGTGGTCTCCAAGCATTTTATTCTTGTGTTTGTCTTTCAGGCTTTAACAAGAAAGCCCCTTTTTGTGTGCAAAAGGCCAACAGCAACACTCTTTTGAATAAAGTGATCTGAGCCAGAACCATTTCTCTAAATTGCATATGAACTGAAAGTCAAAGGAGGAAAATCAACTCTTAGTCTCAATTAGAAAAAATAGCTTAGGCTAAGACACACAAGATGTATCAACTTCACCAGACAAACAATGGCTAATATATTTACGCTGCATCCATGAAAACCACAGATTTTTTCATTTTCAAAAAACAACAGTTTTCCTTGTGCTTGTCAGCACTGTATAATCGAAGCTTACATTGCTGTAGTAGGTCAAGGATCTTCTGTCTTTATGCCAGCGCTCTTGCTGTGTGAAGGGCTGGGCATTGTCAACACCTTTGTGTTGCCAGTTGGAGCCAAACTCTATTCAGTTGAGAAGTACATGACAGGACTTTTAAACTGTTTATAAAAATGAAGCATCTTGATTTAACAAGATCTGACATATTAGCTTTTACTGTCTCTAAAAGCAGACATTTTTAATGGTTTCAATTAAAATAATATTATACTGCAGTTATACTTTAATATGTCTCATTCAGTTTTCTTTTTAAATCAAACATACTATAATAAAAAACATTTTTATTTCTTTTGAACCATTTATGAGTAAGACTGGCTTTGTAAAAGCTGTACATTTTAAAATGAATTCCAGGGTATGGTTAAACTATGTAGATCTGCTTCTGGTAAGGCTAATGGTGGTTTCTAATGGCCTTGTTTGTGCAGCCCGTGGTGAGTTTGTGACCTCTGAAATTAGAAATGATGCAGGACCTGGTCTCGGAGTCTGTGTGGTAGAGGGGCGAGTTGAAAAGTGCACATATTTATGGCTACCCCTTCTACTCGACACTGGCAACATCAAAGAGAGCATGCAGGGATGCAAATTGGTGTTAAGTGGAGGACCTCCTGTGGATGTTGCCCTTTCCATCATGATAAGAACTCAAGGAAATCTGGATAGGATTTTATGGAGGCCAACTCACATGAGTTGGGGGTTTTAACCGTGCCAGATCGCTGATTCATGCCAAAGTGCATTCATGCATACCAATCACACACACACAGCTGTCCCAACTGCAGAGCAATACGAGGACAGGATGAGATTATATGCTACAGTTCATCATGTCACCTGCATCAGAACTAGCGAACTATTTTCTTTCTAATCTAGCTAAATGGTACAGATAACAGCACTAAACAGTAAACAGTGAATAGTTGCTGATCTGCAAAAAAATATTTGAAACGATATCTAATAGTTTGTGTTTAATAATATTTATATTAACTAAGATTTTTTGCACAGAATATTAAATGAATCAGTGTCACTAAAATGAAATGTTACCCAATTTAATTTCTAAAACATTCCTTATTAAAACCATTTGTGCAAACAATTAGAAAACAAAATTGCTTTGCTGATAGTTTTGTTTTCTAAAGCAATAATAATGATCTGATGATAAAGCATAGAATAACACAGAGCCAGTGAGTAATGTGAGCATATTTTCACACCAGTGAAGCTATATATGTTTGTGACCTCTCCTGAGACTGTGGCTGATGGACCCTCGTGTATCTTGCCAAGCCAGAATAGTGGCTCTCAAAGAAAAGGAAAATGAAATTGCACTGCAGTTAATTGAGAACAGAGCATGAGCGACTAATCAAACACAGCTCTGGAAACACTGAAGGCAGTCTCCACTTACCTCATTCTTTGGTCCTCCTTCTCTCTCTCTCTCTCTCTCTCTCTCTCTCTCTCCCTTTCTCTGGCAAAATTCACCTTGCTCATCAGGGTTTCTCGCCTGAGTTTGGATGCCTTTGAATCTGGCATCTGGCGATGTAACCGGAGAGATCATTGGCCCGGAAGGATCAATTGGGAAGCTGCAGGCTGCATGATAAGAAAGCACAAAACATTGGGAATAAAAACAGCGATGCTAATTTAAACAATAGCAGGTGAGTTGAAAAAAAAACTGTTTGCAAGCTCTTAGAAAAAACCCTGCAAATTAATCTCTTCAAAATGATCTAAAGCCTGTTTTAAACACACACACACACACACACACACACACACACACACACACACACACACACACAAACACACACACCCTCTTGCACAATAATAAATTGACAATAATTCACATGATTTTTATGATTAAGATTGGTGTTCACACACAATAAATGTGTAAACCTTTTTATAACACTTTCCATAAATCTGGTATTCCTAATATGTAATAAACACATTCATACAGCTTTATAAAAGTATTCATAATGCTTCATAAATCTTGTCTTGTGCCTTTGGTAATGTACATAAATGTTCATATCCACAGTTAAAGTGATAAAGCATATTCTTATAAAGAATATTCCATAAGGCTTTATAACACAATGTAACATAATGCATTATAAATGTATATTTTAACTATTAATTAGCATATTGTATTGACTAGTGACGCCCTTTTTGAAAATAATTAAGTGCTCATGAATGCCAATGAAAGCTTATAAGCTTATGTGTAAAGTGTTGTCATTTGCATTAAAAATCAGTAAAACAGGAGATTTCATCATTTGATTAAGATTTTACATGGACAGAAAAGTACTGAGCAAATGTTTAGATGTTTAGTTTATATTTACTTCAAACACATTATTTTTACTTTAAACACACAGGAGAAAATATTAGAATTAGAATATTAGAATATTAGAAAAAAGTCCTATAACATATGGCCTACACTGAGTCCTATACTCAACATCAAGACAGACTGGGGTTATATGAACTGACTGAAGCCATTCTGAATCAACAGAATTTTTTTTTACGGGAGTTTTAGAACCAACCAGCCATTGAGCTTTAAGGGTTTCACAAAACATAATGATCTTCACAATCTCCTTAGAAAGAAACCATGTAAAGTATTTAATATCAATCATTGAAATATATGAAAATATATTTGTTCTTATTGCTAATTATAAAGAAAAAATATTTAAGACTGATGATTAATAGTGTATATACAACTCTGACCACCTTCTTCTAAATTTAAGTTAATTGGTCCTGATGGACAGCCACTGCCTGGACACAGAAGCATTCACATAAACTCTTTTTTTATTATTTGACATCAAGTGGAAAAGTGCAGTAAAGTGTTAACAGATGTCAATTTATGGAGGAGAATGTTCTCGTAAATAAATCCAGCCTGTCAGTTATAGGGAAGTCTAGGTGTGATGGACAGCAACACAACTCTGGTTGAGTTGAAGGCAAATAGCTTTCCCAATAGGCTTTCGCTGATACAAACTCAACCCACCTGCTGTGTCAACAAGGCCTGATGAAGGAATCAGACGTTCCCTATTACTGTTCAATAACTGTTCTTTGAGACTTAAAAACAGCTTGAGGTGTTTGAAATTGAAGAAAATTATTAATATCTTACACTACTTTACAAAATGTAAATGTTTTGCATTAAAATGCTATTTCGGAAAGCAATGTGGGGTATATTAAATGTTTTAGTGTAATTTCTTCACCCATTTCCAATTATTGATTGCAATTTCCAATTTTGATTGCAAAGTCCTTAATATTTTGCAATGAAACACAGTAAGGTGACACATAGGCTAGGCCTCCACTACTTCAACAAGATTAGCTTTCCTATTGCTGATCATGATTATCTGCTAAAAAATACAATAAAGTAAGATTAAAGAGGCATTTTCTCCAACACTGTCAGTAGAACAATCTCACTTACTGATTAATGCTTATATGAGCAATACTAGTTACAAGCAGGAAACAACTACTCATAGCTTAAATGTCAGCCAAACAGTTTAGGTGACAGCTGTATGTGATTTTAAAGTAAACACTAATTGTGCACGTTTTCATCAGAGAAGAACAACTACTTAAAAATGTTTTGGTTTCCCTCTCTTTGAGAGTCAGGAAGGCATGAAGAATGCCACTTAAATGGCCAGCCACCTTCAGCTCAGCTATGTGTGTGCTATGCTTTAACTTGGCTATGCATGGCTGCTCTTCTGAAGGGGTTTAGTAAAAGTGCCTACAAAACTTCTTTGGTATTGAAATAAACCGAGTTAAAGTAATTTGGTGGTGGAACATCCAACAATGTGTGGTCCCACTATTGATTTCAGCTGTTGTGGTAAGGTTTAAATTGTCAGCAAAAAGTAATTGTCTGCATTGTTTGAACCGTTTCACTGTTTATGCCTCAAAAGTGAAATGTTAGTGTTTCTTTCTGACCACTTTTTCTAGTATTGCGCAAAATATAAAATAAATAAGGCCGTAAAACCATTTTTCCTTAAACCCATCATTAAATAGTGGTACCCCAGTTTGATTTAATGATTTTTAAACCTGATGTGGTCATTATTACGTTTTGGTGTGTGACATCTTGGGGGCAGATAAACCTGATAAACCCAACTTTATCCAACTCCGACTGCGAGGTGAAATTAAAAACATTTGTACATTTCTGATTTGCTTTCTCTTCCTGAGAAGATTTCATCATGATTATAAGCCATATGGAACAATTTAAGCTTAGTTACTTAGAATTGCAGCAGAAAAAAATTATCAAAATATTTTATTTTAAAGAGTTCTTGCTACTTTTATTTGCCATTGCAAAAACACATCAAAGCTACTTATTATTTTTAATGCTTGCGGAGTCCAATTTTCATACAGTGTCTGTCTACCTTAAACAAAAACTTCAACAGGAAGCATCAGCTAATGACAAGAGTTGATTGACAGCCCTTCCAGTGAGCAGCAGGTGTTTGCAGTAGGACCTCAGAGACTCCTACTACTGACTGATTTGCGATCATTTCATCCTGAGTTACGCTCGAGAAAGGTTGCAAAACACTGAGGTTCTAAACCACGTTGACTGCTACTGTCAGCAAATCAGCCTAAACTTAGTGTTTTGTCAGCACCTCGATGTAAACGTTGTTTTTGTCAACACTCCGTTTCTTTGATTTTAGTAACAAATACACCAGAGGAAAGGAAAACAGATTACCATGATCAGTTCACAAAAGCGCACAAGCAATCAACCATTGACGAAATTAATCAATGTTCTTCCAAATTCTGTGTGGCTATTCTCAGAAGATTCTGGGTTCCTCTTAGCATCTAAAAACATGCCACTTGGTGTGAGTGTAAATAACTGAGTGTGGTTTTACTGGCATTTATGTATGCACACAGAAGTAAAAACAATAATCAAAATACTACATTAATTATAATAAATTAATAATTATTCATGCTAAAATCACAATGCTTATTGCAGCTTAGTTTATCATAAATAATATTTTTACTCTTTACAGCTAAATCATTAAAATCAATATCTGGATAAATTATAAAGCATGAATCTTTACTGCCAATAATGCATAACTGTGTTGCTGTTTTGCAATGAGGTGCAGTAGATACTGCACATAAAACTGATAATGCAACTGCAAACAGTTTTTTTTTGTTTGTTTGATCAGGTATATCAGAGCTATAGTCCAGTTAAATTTCCAAATTAGCTTGTTTTAAAAACAAAAAAAAAAGCTTTGGAATTTTTATGTGTTTGTGATAGAGCAGTATGTAGGTTTAGATAACATAGCGAGTTGCAAGAACTTTTATATAGCATTTTTATATAGTGCATTCACTGAATGCAGTTTTACAACTCTCTAAGCATGAATCCATTAAACACAAGCTGAAGCAACAGTGGAATAAAGCAACATAGGAACAAGATACGCATCCTTCTTAAGTGGCTGGGGGGCAGAGTTAACTAAGATGTATGTATGTAATAGCTGTGGAATTAACCTAAGCCATAGAACATGAGAGAGACAGCAGACTGAAAAGACTTGTATCATTGTGTCTGGCACTTTTTTATACATAATGTGTGTTTATTAAACACACAGTAAAATAAGTTATTACCTTACTTGTTCTTACTTGTTATTTTTGATAACTTTTCTTCCCAACAATATCAAGGGCCTTTGAGGGTAATACATTTCCCAGAATTTCCATCAAGAGAAGTTTCTGCTGCCAAATGTATGAGAAGAAATCAGAAAGAGAAAAATCATGACAGAACTAAAATGAGAAATGAGGTAGTTTAAAAATGAAAACATGTTGGCAAGAAAAAAAACACATTCATAAATCCTTAAATACTTCCAAATATTAAAAGTGAAACTCAGCAAACTCTATTTGATCAGATTTGGCATTCATCATTTTTAAAGAGGTAACTTTTAGTCCTTGTATGAAGCCAGGTCATTCTAATACTCCCAAGGGTTACTAAAGTCGAGACCTGCTGCAACTGTGCATTGTCTGATGCTTTCAGTGCCTACACCATGAAAGAACCTTCCTCTGCATTCAGTATGCTGCTGTACCATCTGTTGATTAGTCCATCTGGTAGCCCATGTCAGAAAAGCCAAAGGTGGAAAAAAAAGGACTTACAAAGGCCCAATTCTCGCTTTTTTAGATCCACAATAAGCCTGCAGCAGCCAGCCTTGCTGGGCCTGATGCTTCAGCGCCGCCCTCTTCCTGTGGTGCACCTCACTTGGGGGCCTTTATCCGAGCCTGTGTGACTTCCATCTTATAATGAGTGCAACCATCCAGATACTGCTGAACCAGATTGGCTTCACTGCATCATGTGCTGCACAGAACATCCCTCCTGTGGGTCTATCTGTTTGCATTCTTAAACATTTTTTCTTCACTGAACTCAACATGATTTTTAAACACCTCACAGTGTCCAGATAGTGGCCAATAGTGTGAAGTGTGTTTGTTGTCTACCATCAGAAAAAAATTGTGAAATGAATTCAAAGTCTAAAGTTACTCTACTTTTTTCTGCGCAGATTTATAAGTCTTACATTTTGTAGTGTGGTGGGATGGTTGTAAATAATTAGGATGCCATGCAAATTCTTCTCTTTGCCAGTTTTATTGTCACAGTGAAGAGCAAATCACATCAGAGTTTGTGAGCAAAGTGCATAATGCTGTCATGAAGATGACCAGTTCAACGACAGCATACCTCCCACAGCCCTGCTGATGCTTGTTAAACCACTGCCACAGAACACTCCAAGGAATTGAGAAATCAGTGACAGGTCAGTTTAGATAAATAATCTTTTACAGAACTTGGTCAGACATTGAGCCTTGTCCTGTAAACACTGTTCTCAAGAATAATTAACTTCTTGTGGGTTCTTGAACAAACTATCTCCAAATGTAGAGGGTTATATAACTATAGTGTTGGCATCATGCCAGAGGGCTTGTCTCTGCCTTTATTTACAGATCATAATGCAGGTGAAGACCAACACCTGTCATTCATGCTGCTGAACTAATATAATGCTAATAGTGCTTTTTAATGTCACAATAAAGTAGGTTTAGAGAAAACAATACGCACACTGAACTAGGATTAAGCAAGTACAAACGTCAATTCTTGGCATGAATGAAAGAACAGTATGTTTTCATGCAATGTACCCTGACCTCCAACTTGTTAAAGCAAAATCTAGTAATAAAGCAAACTACAGTGCCAAAATGTATTACATAACCTCAAAATACTCAACACAGTACTAATCTAATGTGATTTGAAACTACAAATATTTTTTTTACAATTGTTTATGTAAATTCATTTAAATTCATTTAATTAAACAATGTTCAATTTAAGACATTTGACTCTCAGCACTAGGGATTACCGGTTCGAATCCCCATCTGGGTAGAGTTTCCATATTCTCCCCGTGTCCGCGTGGGTTTCCTCCAGGTTCTCCGGTTTCCTCCCATAGTCCAAAAACATGGATTAAGTCAATTGAGTTCTCCAAATTGCCCCATATAGAGTGTGTTTGTGTGCGTGTCTGTGTGAGTGAGTGTGTGCCCAGCGATGTGTTGGCGCCCTGTCCTGGGTGTATCTGCCCAGCGCCTTAAAACGTTCTCCCCTGGATGGGCATGGGGAACCCCCCCACGACCCTAATATAGGATAAAGCGGAAGATAATGAATGGATGGATGGATGTTCAATTCAAGCTACAGGAAATGAAATCATTGGTGGCACGGTGGCTTTGTGGTTAGCACGTCTGCCTCTCAGCTCTAGGGATTCCCGGTTCAAATCCCAGATTGGGTGGAGTTTCCATGTTCTCCCCTTGTCTGCGTGAGTATTCTCCGGATTCTCCGGTTTCCTCCCACAGTCCAAAAACATTGATCCAGGTCAATTTAATTCTCCAAATTGCCCCATATAGAGTGTGTGAGTGAGTGAGTGTGCCCAGCGATAGATGACGTCCTGTCCTGGATGTATCTGCTCAGCAGCCGAAACATTCTCACCTAGATGGGCATGGGAAACCCCACCACGACCCTACAGTAGTAGAGGATAAAGCGAAAGTTAATGGATGGATAAATGGAAATGAAATAATTTTATAATGATAATGAAAATTCAAGGGAAAAACTTTGCTGAAGTGGTTTATTGGCAAATTGTTATGCACTCTGTCTTCTGATCAACTATTCACCCGGTTAAAGAAATAATGAGGGATACTTGAGATATGAGAGATAGAGCTCTTTAGTTTACAATGTTTTCTAACCACTTATATTGCTATGATTCTCATACAAGTTCTTGTCATCTTTAGGCTTGACTAATGTACATCTCTTCTCGCTTGTATTTCATATTTTATACCCACAATAAAGAGCATTCTGAATGGTTTTGCAGCTCTGCATGACAACAAATCAGTGTTCTCTTGTGAGCCATCTTACTACACCCTGTGGGACCACTCCTGGCATCCCACCAACAAGGATCAGGATTCATGCTGATCATAGCTTGCCAATTTTTATGTTATCACTAGAACTCGGTCCAGTACTACACATGTGTTTGCCAAATGAAGTCTTCGTCCTTTATAATGTCCATCTGAACAAAAAGTGATGCAAAATTTCCAAGCGGTGAAAACACATGAAAGTAAGCAGTTGGTTAAAAATGAGCAAAAGATAAGACTTTCAACAAATGTTATGGCAATTACACATGCAACGGAAACTGGTTTATTTATTTATACAGCACTTTTTACAATAGTACATTGTCTCAATGTTTCTTTCACATTGCATTTTAATAAATATGCAACTTGGAAACTGTGATGGAAGCAACATTTAACTATATACTGTATACATCCATCCATTATCTACCGCTTTATCCTCTATTAGGGTCGCGGGGGGGTTCCCCATGCCCATCCAGGGGAGAACGTTTTGGGCGCTGGGCAGATACACCCAGGACAGGGCTATCCCTGGGCACATACTCACGCACACATGCACACTCTATATGGGGCAATTTGGAGAACTCAATTGATTTGATCCATGTTTTTGGACTGTGGGAGGAAACCGGAGAATTTATAAATATTTATAAATTTATAAATATATTACAGATTTTACTTTTTTTAACTTCTTATTATCTTCCTCTTAATTTTTCATGGTTCCCCATGCTCATCCAGGGGAGAAAGTTTTGAGCATTGGGCAGATACACTCAGACAGACATACACTATATGAGGGCAATTTAAAGCAGTCAAATTACCTTGAATCCATGTTTTGGACTGTGGTGGGAAACCGGAGAACCCAGAGAAAACTGACAACTCCACCCAGATCTGGATTCGGACCTGGAAGCACTATGTCACAGTTTCGCCCCATTATTACATATACAGTGCTGTGCGAAAGTTTGGCCAGACTTGTTAATTTTCCTGATTTACCTTTGTAAATCATTGGTTGTTCGGATAAAAAAATAAGTTAAATATATCATATAGGGGACAAACACAGTGATATTTGAGAAGTGAAATGAAGTTTATATGATTTACAGAAAGTGTGGTTAATAATTGGTTAAACAAAAAAAAGGTGCATAAATTTGGGCACTGTTGTCATTTTATTGATTTTAAAACCTTTAGAATTAATTATTGGAACTCAAATTTGGTTTGGGGGCGGCACGGTGGCTTAGTGGTTAGCACGTTCGCCTCTCAGCGCTAGGGATTCCTGGTTCGAATCCCCATCTGGGTGGAGTTTCCATGTTCTCCCCGTGTCTGCGTGGGTTTCCTCCGGGTTCTCCGGTTTCCTCCCACAGTCCAAAAACATGGATCAAGTTAATTCAGTTCTCAAAATTGCCCTGTTTAGAGTGTGTCTGTGTGAGTGAGTGTGTGCCCAGCGATGGATTGGGTCCTGGGTCTATCTGCCCAGCGCCCGAGATGTTCTCCCCTGGATGGGCATGGGGAACCCCACCGCGACCCTAATAGAGGATAAGCGGAAGATAATGAATGAATGAATGAATGAATGAAATTTGGTTTGGTAAGTTCAATGACCCTTGTCCTCCATACACAGGTGACTTCAATTATGTGAAAGGGTATTTATGGGGGCAATTGTAAGTTTTCTCCTCTTTGCACCTTATCTGAAGAGTCTCAAAACAACTTTCAAATGACCTGAAAACAAAGATTGTTCACCGTCATGGTTTAGGGGAAGGATACAGAAAGCTATCTCAGAGATTTCAGCTTTCAGTCTCCACTGTGAGAAACATTGTGAGAAAATGGAAGACCACAGGCTGAGTTCAAGTCAAGGCTTGAAGTGGCAGACCAAGAAAAATCTCAGAAAAACAGAAACTAAGAATGTTGAGAACAATCAGAGTCAACCCACAGACCAGCACCAAAGACCTACAACATCATCTTGCTGCTGATGGAGTCACTGTGCATCGTTCAATTATTCTGCACACTTTACACAAGGAGATGCTGTATGTAAGAATGATGCAGAGGAAGCCTTTTCTCCACCCACATCACAAATAGAGCCGCTTGAGGAATGCTAAAGCACATTTGGACAAGCCAACTACATTTTGGAATAAGGTGCTGTGGACTGATGAGATTAAAATATAGTTATTTGGGCATAACAAGTGCTGTTATGAATGGTGGAAAAAGAACACAGCACTCCAAGAAAAACACCTACTACCTACAGTCAAATTTGGTGGAGGTTCCATCATGCTGTGGGGTTGTGTGTCCAGTACAGTAACTGGAAA
>JAFMOD010001908.1:10784-98963 GCA_019802435.1 Corydoras maculifer | reverse complement strand
TATATTTGTGGAGGGTATGGTAGCTCAGTGGTCAAGGTGTTGGGCTATCAATCTGAAGGTTATGGGTTCAAATCCCAGATCCTCTGAAGTTACCATGGTGGGTCCTTAAGCAGGGCCCTTAAACCTCATTGCTCCAAATTGGCTGTGTGGCTGACCCTGTGCTCTGACCCCAAAATAAAAAATCAGGGATAGTTGTAAGGCACTTTTAATAAAAGCATCAGCTATATGACCAAATGTAACGTAATATTGTGCTTTAACAGTATTTAAAACACTTGGTGGTTCTAGTGTATGCTGTGCTGCGTAATCAGTGTCTCATTCATCCTTTACTACAAATACAGGAAAGATAATTATAGACATCAATGCCATGCAACTGTTGCCATTTACTTGCATCCTAATTTTGTCTCGCCCGTCCAAAGGCTTAGCCCCTCCACACACTCACGCCACAAATGTTTTACGGTCCAACCATAGTCTCAATGTAGTTTTATGCAAATGGCACTGTGAATATTTAAATTGCTGATGATAAAATGAATGCTCCGATTTAAAATAATGCATCCAGCTTAACATACCTTAAAGACTGGATTAAATACAGACCTATTAAAGCATCTAATTATGGATGTAACATTCTTCTGGTGCAACATTTTCATAATAATGTTAATGCAAGCTATAGTATATATATATATATATATATATATATATATATATATATATATATATATATAAACATTTTTCAGCATTGGAAATGATCTGTGATTTTTTGTTTTATCTACAAGGTGTAAGTGGTCAGGAAATCCAAGTGGACCAGTCTCCTGCAGAGGTGAAAAGACCTGGAGAAGCTTTGAAGATTAGTTGTAAAATAACTGGGTTGAAAATGACAGACTATTATATGCACTTGATATGACAGAAACCAGGGCAAGCTTTGGAATGGATTGGAGAAATTAACTCTGGTACAAGCAATAACCCCAAATATGCAGAATCTACTAAAAAACTAGTTCCTCTTGTCAGAAAATGTCCAAACAAGCACACAATATTTAGAGGCTAAGAGTTTGAGTGCAGAAGACACAGCAGTTTATTACTGTGCCCGAAGTCCCAAAGTAACTGCAGTTAAAGATGCAGCTGTATTAAAATTTTCATTAACAAATGCACCGATATATATATGAATATGTACATTTTGAGTTAAACATATATGTGTTTTGTAAAATGTTAAAGAAATGAAAAAAAACTGAAAATACACAAAAAACAAATAAGAAACAAGTGACTAAAATCTGCAGTCAATGTCTCTGATTGAACAGTAAGCAATGGGATTTACATACAAAAAAAAAAAAAAAAGTCATTATTACCAGAAAACAGAAAACAACAACATTACACTGGGCAAAAGTAAAGTAATCATGGATTGTGTGTGAATAAATGAAAGCAATGGTCTATTGAAATTTATATGAAGATGACGTGTACATTTCCACAGGTACTAATGATATGGGCTGCATTTGACTTAAAGGCTCAGGTGAAATGGCAGGCGTCACAGCTTCAATAAATGGCAAAAGTTTATCAATTGAAATTATATTTGGTTTGGTGATAATGATTTAATTTTACTATCAACATAGTTGTAAAACCTTTTCTCTTTAAGAACGCCATATAATGTAGCTATTGTATTTGAAGCTATTGTAAAAGCCAGAAGTTATGCAACAAAAGTACTAATGGTAGTTTTTTATGATCATTGATAATTTTGTGACATGTCTCTGTAATGATTTATTTCTTTTTTTTTATGAAATTAAACAATGGAAAGGGCGGCACGGTGGCTTAGTGGTTAGCACGTTCGCTGGATGGAGTTTCCATGTTCTCCCCATGTCTGTGTGGGTTTTCTCTGGGTTCTTCGGTTTTCTCCCACAGTCCAAAAACTTGGAACAAGTCAATTTAGTTCTCCAAATTGCCCCATATAGAGTGTGTTTGTGTGAATGAGTGTTTGCCCAGCGATAGATTGGCGCTCTGTCCTGGGTGTATCTGCCCAGCGCCCGTTCTCCCCTGGATGGGCATGGGGAACCCCACGGCAACCCTAATATAGGATAAAGCGGAAGATAATGGATGGATAAACAATTGAAGGAACATCCTTCAGGATTAGTGATTCCATTACTTTACCGTGGGTTCTAAATCATACAGAACCTAGAAAGTAGATGATGTAAGTAACAGAATGCACCATCTGGGAATTATAATCTGCCAAACACATATAATTTAATTAAGGAATTAAAATGTTCAGTCATGTATTTTTTATACTTTATTTTAAAGCTGCATTTTAATTTGGATGTAATTATTAACTGTAATGCTTCTAAAAAGAAAAATCATACTGTAAAGTGTAGAGGGTTATAAATGTTGATATCTAGTGTACTTAAATATAGTTAAATTAAATGTTCTTCAAGATACCACACATCACTTATATGTGTGGTTTTTACTAAATTTACATTCTTAAATTTAATTTTTATACTAAAACAGCAGAGTGATGAAGCGACTGGCCCTAATTCTTAATGATTTCTTATAAATACATATTAAATTAATAGCACATGCTTTTGTTCTTTACATTTAAAAAATGCAATTTGTAAACAGGGGACACAGATAACACATTGTGTATAATTAGTTTTATATCTTAAAATAAAGTTTTAATCCTCTTAAAATAGTGAATTGAAACTATTACATTTGGAGGCAAAGTTATGTAATAGTTTGTAGGAAAAATTATATCTCATTTTATTTTTTAGCCATGAGTTGTGTTTTACCTAAATATTAAATAGTATTTAAAAATGTAATCAGGATTTTTTGTGAGTGTTTAAATTTGTTTGAATTTTTTTATACAAAATACATTTTATTGTAATAAAATTTGATTCTAATAGCAAACATAGCATATGCAAAGTATCTCATCTTAGCACATATAAACCATCAGTCAAATACCAGCAGTTGACTTTGGTGCATTAGAGCATCAGCAGAGACACTTCACTGTCAATGAACCATGAGCTGGATTTTACTGATTCTGTTGTTCTTAGTACCCTGTAAGAAATGTATTTCTATGCACTTCTCATGCACATTATTATACCTTAACATATATTAAAAGAAGAAAATGTCTACTGTTCAAAATATAGTGTTTCATCATTTTCAGTGTTTTTTCCTTTCAGGTGTCTGGTCCGACATCAGTCTGACTTCATCTCCTTCTCAGGTGAAAGCTCCTGGTAACTCAGTGAAGTTGTCCTGCCAAGTTTCTGGATATCAGCTCAGCAGCTATGGCACAGCCTGGATTAGACAACGGCCAGGAAAAGCCCTGGAGTGGATTGGGACAATATGGGGTGGTGGAAGCATAGACTTAGGAAATTCCTTCCAATCTCGCTTCAGCATCTCAAGAGACACAAGCAGCAATCAGCTGTACTTAGACATTGGCAACCTGGTTAATGAAGATACAGCTGTTTATTATTGTGCGAAGACACACATCTGTTGAGTGCAGTGAAAGCGCTGTACAAAAAAACTAAATGTAAAAAAATGGCAAAAAAATTGTATGCTTAAATTTATTACACATGCAGCATAGTGAATGAGCAATTGGAGCATTTTTTTAACACTTTTGTTCTTTGTAACCACTAACAATTAAAATGATGCTGGTACTGAAGGTCAAAACAACCATTAAAAAAAATAACACACACACCATCATTTTGGAAAATGCAAGGATCAAGAGATTTTACCAAAAAAAAAAAAAACTTTTAAACTATTTTAGAAAACACATTTAACAAACATTAAACATTTTTTAAACACACTGACATAGTTGAATTCAGCAGTTTAATATAATTTTCTGTTTTCTACGCTTCACACGAAATGAGGCCTGGAAGGATGGATGACATTAAAACTATTTTAAAATTAAGTTAAAAAAAGTGTTTTTTTTATGTCATTATTGTATAATTATATTCTACCTAAATTTCAGGGCTGTAGAGAGAGGGTGTGATGGGCCAGATCAGGTAAATGGTAACATGTACAGAACAAGACAGAAGATTGAATACACTGCCTTTTTGCTTATTCATCTCTCCATGTGACAATAAGTATAAATTATTTTACATTTACAGACTGTAGTACATCTGTTTGTTTGTAAGCCCCCTATTGGGTATCTGCCCTCTATTGATCAGAATCATTAGGGAACTGGTATAATTTAGGTGATGGTTTATTATCAGTTTAGTAAGAAAGGGGGTTGGTAGCCTAGTATACACTGAAATGGTGTTATCCCCGTCGCTGATTGACATAGAGAATTCTGGGTGATTAGGCACACGGTAAGTAACATGCCCAATCCAAGAGATGGTTGCATGTCAAAATGTGAAGGAATTTATTATGCATGCATTCGCGTAACCTATTACTCTTGTGGTGATGACCAGCTGTGAGACCACCCGATGTCCCTAACTTTTCAAAAGATGCCGTCCAGACAACCAAGAAACAGGGAAGTAAGAAAAGTCAAACAAAAGTGCTGATTACCCTGTGATGCATGGGAAATGGAGTTCCATTAACCTCAGGTTAATTGCGTGGCAAAAGAAATTTGGAAATAAACACCTTTTATTATTGTTTTTTTTAGTAAATATATACAGCCATAAAAATTGTAATTATTATTAAACTAAATTATGTTCATATTTTTTTTCATGTGTGGTCACATATAAAGATCTAATCAAATATTTGCAAAAATGTGAGGGGTGTACTCACTTTTGTGAGATATTGTATATATACTGGAACAATTGTAGCATTTTTTAAAAACAAAAAATAAAAAATAATGTTAATTAAAATGATGAATAGTTTATTGAAATATACTAATTCAACAAAGCTAATCACTAAACAAAATTTGTTTTTGACTAAGTGTAAGCTTTAACACTTAAAGACAGTTATAAAATGTTAATGTAAATGAGCAGGAGGATTAAGCAGGTTAAAGGCTTAATTGTTACATAATACTTTGGAAGTTGACTTTGAATTTGTGCTCCTCCTCCTGCTGTTTTGCAGCCCAATAATATTAGTTGAAACCCCCCCTCAAACCCCCCTTTAAACTGAAACAGGTATAAAAATGTAAAGTGTAATGTTTCACTAGCATAGTTCTCTAAATGCTCTGTGAATCTTTGTGCAGAATGATTTTAATATACACTGTTTTATTCCTTCTTATTTGTTCTTGTATGTTCAGGCAATTTTTACAATTCATCTATTATAGCTTTATATATACATGTAAATAATAAAATTATTTTTCTATTTTGTAGATTCTAATGGACAGTCTCTGACCTCTTCGGGTTCTGTGATGCAGAAACCTGGAGAATCAGTCACAATCTCATGTACTGTGTCTGGATTTTCTATAAGCAGCTACTACATGCACTGGATTCGCCAGAAACCTGGAAGAGGACTGGAATGGATTGGGTATATCGATAGTGGTACTGGCACTAGCAACACATTTGCCCAGTCCCTGCAGGGTCAATTCTCCATTACAAAAGACACCAACAAGAACATGCTGTATCTGATGATAAAAAGCCTGAAAGCTGAGGACACAGCTGTTTATTACTGTGCAAGGCAGTCACACTAAAGCAAATGACTACACTCTCATACAAAAACCTACACCATAATTCCTTTATTTATTAAAAAAGAAAAACTGTTTTTAGTCCACACATTCCCTAAATGTTTGAAATCACTTGTTAAAAAAATCCAAATCAATTATTACTCATCATAGCTTAGAATGTTTTTTGTGTTTTAAATATAATAGATACTTTATGATCTAATACTGACCTACTACTTACACGTCAACCTACTGACATAGCAAGGACAAACTTTGTGGGAGAATTCTCAAAATGTCCAAGAGAAACATTTCTCAGTTTGTGTGAAGCCCTCAAGCGGTGTTGATTGATAGCTGACATTATTTTCTGTGTGGCTTCTGGTGAGTTTTTATTATTTTATCTCATTTGTGCTAGCTATTTAGGCAGAAGGCATAAAACTAAACTGTTGGCATGTTCACTGTATGGTGTACTCAATTGTGTTGAAAAAATATTTGTTAATAGCAATGTTCATGCAATGGCATTTTTTCTCGCAGTGAACTCTTTGCTCTTTAGAATGGTTAATCTTTAGCTACAAATTCACCCTTCAGATGTGAAAGTCAAGACTAAAAACAAGAGTAGACAGTGAATACTATTTATGCTTTAAAGCTAAGGATTTTTTATATTACTGCAGATCGAAAATACAGTCTCTTTGCAAATACATGTATAATGTATGTTTAATGTATTTTTGGTAAATATATACAGCTTTACAAACTGTAATTATAATTAAACAAAATTATGGCCACATTTTTGTCTTTTAAGATATAATAAAATATTTGCAGAAATGTAAGAGGATACTGTTTTGTGAGATACTGTATACATAATGGATTTATTTTATTTTATGTTTTATACAACAACTAAAAAATAATGTTAATTAAAATGATAAATAGTTTTTTATTAGACCTTTAGTCAACAAAGAAAATCACCACATTCAAAGTGTAAGCTTTAACACTTAAAGACAGTCATAAATAAATAGGGGTGAGAAAAAAAAAACACTTTAACTTCATTATTAATGAGCAGGAAGAGCAAGTTAAATTATTAATTGTTTCTTCATACTTTGGGATTTGACTTTGAATTTTTGCTCCTCCTGCTGTTTTGCACCCCAATATTGTTAAAAAGAGGTTGTCAGAACACCACCCCACCTTCAAACTGAAACAGGTATATAAATGTAAAGTTTGATGTTTCGATTGCATTGTTCTTTAAATGCTGTGTGAACCTGTGTGCAGAATGATTTTAATATATAGTGTTTTATTCATTCTTACTTGTACTTCTATGTTCAGGCAACATTAACTATTCATCTAATATATCTTTTGCTACAATTATATTACAACCTCTTCGGGTTCTGTGATGCAGAAACCTGGAGAATCAGTCACGCTCTCATGTACTGTGTCTGGATTCTATATGAGCAGCTACTACATGTACTGGATTCGCCAGAAACCTGGAAGAGGACTGAAATGGATTGGGCGTATCGATACTGGCACTAGCACTATATTTTCCCAGTCCCTGCAGGGTCAATTCTCCATCACAAAAGACACCAACAAGAACATGCTGTATCTAATGCTAAAAAGTCTGAAAGCTGAGGACACAGCTGTTTATTACTGTGTCAGAGACTCACACTAAAATAAATTATTACAAACACATAGAAAAACATTTTTTTTTTAATCTTATTTAGTTCAAAAGACATGTCAGCTGTGTTAACAGTTTTTAAACAGCCACATGGCATAGATAATGTACAGATGTCAAATCCAATAAACACAAAGTATGAAGGAATTATTTGGACTTCAGAAAAAAGAAAAGGTCTCTAAGCTCATGTTCAATGTTCATGCAATGGCTTTTTTTTTAAAAATAATTTCATTATTTTTTTCTCACAGTGACCTCTCTGCTATTCATGAGGGTTAAAATTTAACTACAAATGCACTCTTCAGATGTAAAGCCAAACCTAAAAACAAGAGTAGCCATTTAGTACTATGTATGATTTAAACACTTAATGGTACTGAACTTGTATAGTTTTTCTGTTCCACCATCAATAGTGTGTGTGATACTGAAATGCCAATTTTAAGCAGCCCTCTTGAATGGGTACTACAGTACATGTATATTTTGGGTGGTGTATTGTTTAGTGTCAGTTCCGGAGTGACACTAATGTGATGAGTGGGGTTTAGTGCAGCAGATCTGCTGTAGTTTAATTTCCCCACCTCAGTGACACTTTTGGGATAGGAATAATGTGGCAACCAAATAATACCTGATCTGTGGTGCTACTGTTGGGGTCCTGGCCATTAGAGAACAGAGTAAAGACGACTAAAGTAAGTAAAGTGTGTAGAACACAAACATACAGTTGTTGCAATTTCAACATCTTTATGTTGACTATGGCTTATTATTGTTCCCCACATGTTAACAACATTCCACCTAAAATTGATTTGTTAGTTTTTACACACACACACACACACACACACACACACACACACACACACACACACACACACACACATATAATGTTTATATAAATAGTTTTATTGTTGGTAAACTTCAATTAAAACAATTCTCAGTAATGCTTTGCTATTTCTTAAATTTGCAAACTATCATTATATACGATAGCCAAAAGAATTAGACAAGCAGTAACCTATAAATTGCTAGCCAACATAATAATCTAAATGTCATTAATGATCCACTAGCAGTAAAAAAAAATCTTTTTACCTTTTGCCTTTTTATTTATTTTGCATGTTACTTTTGAAAATATTAAAATGTAAAGAATATGAAAATGTGAATTAAGACATATTTACAGATTTTTAGAGTGACAAAAATGATTTAATCTATTTGCAACTGTTATGGGTTTTTGATACAACAGGCTGTTGAATCAAACATTGTGACCTTGCCTGTAGGTGGCTCTATATTACTGCTATATAAGATATAAGCTTTTGCAGACAGGGGTTTGATTTTCCTTTTTAACAACCCTACTGTTGAAAAGGTTTCTTTGTCTACCAGACCTCAGCTTCTGTTAACTATATATTATAAGTTATATAAGTTATGCCTTTATATTGTGTCCTCATTTTTTGTTTCCTTATTTTTTTCCAATTATTAATTTGATCAGAATTCTAGGAAGTTGCTTACAGGAGACCATAATCATCAAAGGTTTATTGAAATAGAGTCTTTATATAGCTGTAAAATTGCATCATCAAACAGATTTCAGCAATATAATTGTAAGCTAAAGCATTAATAATGTCAGGGAAATTGGTAAAAGTAGTCTCCAAAGTTTTGAAAGCATAACAAAAACTAAAATACAATAGTTTATTCATTCATTCATTCATTATCTTCCCCTTATCCTCTATTAGGGTCGCAGTGGGGTTCCCCATGCCCATCCAGGGGAGAACATCTCGGGCGCTGGGCAGATAGACCCAGGACAGGGCGCCAATCCATCGCTGGGCACACACTCACTTACACAGACACACTCTAATCGGGGCAATTTGGAGAATTCAATTAACTTGATCCATGTTTTTGGACTGTGGGAGGGAACCTGAGAACCCGGAGGAAACCCATGCAGACATGGGGAGAACATGGAAACTCCACCCAGATGGGGATTCGAACCGGGAATCCCTAGCGCTGAGAGGCGAACGTGCTAACCACTAAGCCACCGTGCCACCTACAATAGTTTAATGCTTTTAAATAATTACTGCAAAACAAACTGCATGTCTTTTAGATATTGGTCCATCTTGTAGTCATCTGATTTTCATTGAATCAATAACTGATGTAGAATACAAGCTCAATTTGTAACAATTTCAAGTTTTTAACAATACATGTGTCTTGAATTGGATTCAATTTTCACTTTTATTTACTACATGACTCGAACTGCCAAACTGGTCTTCTACTGAACAAATCTTCACAGCAAATAATTATGCTTAGTTTTCATAAGTATATTTAGTATTATTTAAAGCAATTAAATAAAATATAATATTTATTTCTCATGTTTTAACCATCTTTTTAAACATGAAATCAGATGACGTGAGTGTTTTCATCTGGGATGTGTCTCCCCTCCTGTTTTTATCCTGGTGTTGGTTTACCAAAGCAGAGCGGTTCACAGAAAAACATGGTAAATTAGATTTAAATTTTTAGTATTTTCTTGTTTAAGAGAAGTGCTTCCTCAATGGCAGATTTGTGATAAAATTCATTCATTTTCTCCCGCTTATCCTCTATTAGGGTCGCGGTGGGGTTCCCCATGCCCATCCAGGGGAGAACGTCTCGGGCGCTGGGCAGACAGACCCAGGACAGGGCGCCAATCCATCGCTGGGCACACACTCACTCACACAGACACACTCTATAGGGGGCAATTTTTTGAGAATTCAATTAACTTGATCCATGTTTTTTGGACTGTGGGAGGAAACCGGAGAACCCGGAGGAAACCCACGCAGACACGGGGAGAACATGGAAACTCCACCCAGATGGGGATTCGAACCGGGAATCCCTAGCGCTGAGAGGCGAACGTGCTAACCACTAAGCCACCGTGCCGCCCTTTGTGATAAAATTGAGTTTGGAAAAAAAAAAGACTTATTATGAATAGTGGAGAAATGAAATATGACCACATTTTACTCAATAAAAAATAAAAAACACTAGGTTTAACAAGACATCTGTAAGGACTAAATGCAAAATTCAAAAAGCTAAGGATATTGGTGACCTGATTAAATAAAAAAAATATATAACACTTGTGAACACTCTTAATTGTTAATAATGTGTTTTATTTAAAACACTGGGTGTTGACTTTGTGCTCCTCTTGCACTTATACAGCTAAATCAGGGTAGGCCTATTTAAAAACAGTTTTTAGGAACACGCCCCCTTTAAGCAGAAACATGGATATAAATGTGAAGTTTGGTGGTTGTTCTTTTTCGCTTTGTAAAACTTGTGCAGAATGGTTTTAATCAACAGTATTTTATTTTTCCTCATTTGTTCATGTACGTATAGGCAACTTATCTAACTATTTTTGCTCTTCTGACCATTATATTATGCTTAAATCTGTTTTTTTCTATTTTGCAGATTCTAATGGACAGTCCCTGACCTCATCAGATTCGGTGATTCAGAAACCTGGAGAATCAGTTACAATCTCCTGTACTGTGTCTGGATTCTCCATGGGCAGCTACAACATGCACTGGATTCGCCAGAAACCTGGAAAAGGACTGGAATGGATTGGGCTTATCGATGGTGGTACTGGTACTGCTTTCGCCCAGGCCCTGCAGGGTCAATTCTCCATTACAAAAGACACCAACAAGAACATGCTGTACCTGATGATAAAAAGCCTGAAAGCTGAGGACACAGCTGTTTATTACTGTGCCAGAGACTCACACTTACACAATTGACTACGGACTCATACTAAAACCTATACAAGCATTTATTTAAAAACAAACATCTATACATTTTTAAGGAAACATTTCTTTATGACCTCCTCCTTGGATCACCACCTTACCGTGGTGGAGGAGTTTGCGTGCCTGAATGATCCTAGGAGCTATGTTGTCTGGGGCAAAAAGCCCCTGGCAGGGTCTCCCAAGGCAAATTGGTCCTGGGTGACAGGTCAGACAAAGAGTGGTCCAATAAAAACCCTATGAAAAGAAAAAACAGTAACACGTGTACCCTGCCCGATATAGGGTTATCAGGGACCCACCCTGGAGCCAGGCCCGGGGATGGGGTTCGTCAGCGAGCGTCTGGTGGTCGGGCACTTTCCCATGGTGCCCGGCCGGGCCCAGCCCGAAGGAGTTACATAGGTTCCCCCTCAAATGGGCTCACCACCTGTGGCGGGGGGTAGTAATAGGGGTTCGGTGCAGTGTGGATCGGGCAGTGGCCGGAGGCGTGGGCCTGGGCATCGCGATCCTCGGTTGCTGAAATTGGCTTTCGGAACTTGGAACGTCACTTCACTGGCAGGGAAGGAGCCTGAGCTTGTGCGGGAGGTTGAGAGATACCGGCAAGATATAGTCGGGCTCACCTCAATGCACAGCTCGGGTTCTGGGTCCAATCTCCTTGAGAGGGGCTGGACTCTGTTCTTTCTGAAGTTGCCCATGGCGAGAGGCGTCGGGCAGGTGTGGGCTTTCTCGTGGCCCCCCACCTTGAAGCGTGCATGTTGGGGTTTTCTCCGGTGGACGAGAGGGTAGCGTCCCTACGCCTTCGGGTTGGGGAACGGGTACTGACTGTTGTCTGCTTATGCGCCGAATAACAGTTCAGAGTACCCAGCCTTCTTGGAGTCTGTGGGGGGGGGGGGGTGGGGGGGTTCTAGAAAGTGCTCCCCCTGGAGACTCTGAAGTCTTACTGGGGGACTTCAACGCTCACGTGGGCAATGACAGTGAGACCTGGAGAGGTGTTCAGTTGTGGGACTTCTGTGCAAATCACGGTTTGTCCATCACGCACACCATGTTCGAGCACAAGGGTGTCCATAAGTGCACATGGCGCCAGGATGCCCTAGGCCGCAGTTCAATGATTGACTTTGTAGTTGTGTCATTGGGCTTGCGGCCACGTGTCTTGGACACTCGGGTGAAGAGAGGAGCTGAGCTGTCAACTGATCACCACCTGGTGGTGAGTTGGATCAGATGGCGGGGGAAGATGCCGGTCAGACCAGGCAGACCTAAACGTATAGTGAGGGTTTGCTGAGAACATCTGGCAGAAGAACCCGTCAGACAGATGTTCGACTCTCACCTCCGTCAGAGCTTCAACCTCATTCCGGGGTAGGTGGGGGACATTAAGCCTGAATGGGCCATGTTCCGTTCCTCCGTTGTTGAGGCGGCAGACAGGAGCTGTGGTCAAAAGGTAGTTGGTGCCTGTCGTGGCGGTAACCCTCAAACACGGTGGTGGTCACCTCGTGTAAGGGATGCCGTCAAGCTGAAGAAGGAGTCCTACCAGGCATGGTTGGCTTGTGGGACTCCAGAAGCTGCTGACCGGTACCGACAGGCCAAACGATTTGTGGCTTAGTGCGTTGCGGAGGCAAAAACCCGGGTGTGGGAGGAGTTCGGTGAGACCTTGGAAAGTGACTTTCGGTCGGCTCCTAGAAGATTCTGGCAAACTGTCAGGCGACTCAGGAGGGGAAAGCAGTGTGCAACCAACACAGTATATAGTGAAGGGGTGCACTGTTGACTTCGACTGGGGACGTCATTAGGCGGCCATCACTGTGACTGAAGTCGCTAAGGTAGCCAGAGGGCTCCTTGGTGGGATGGCTTCGGGGGTGGATGAGATCCGCCCGGAGTTCCTCGAAGCTCTGGATGTTGTGGGGCAGTCTTGGCTGACGCGCCTTTTCAACATTGCTTGGTCATCGAGGGCAGTGCCTCTGGACTGGCAGACGGGGGTGGTGGTGCGTCTTTTTTAAAAGGGGGACCGGAGGGTGTGTTCCAATTACAGGGGAATTACACTCCTCAGCCTCCCCGGCAAAGTCTATGCAGAAGTACTGGAGAAGAGAGTCCGACTGATAGTTGAACCTCAGATCCAGGAGGAGCAGTGTGGTTTTCGTCCCGGTCATGGAACACTGGACCAGCTCTTCACTCTCTCCAGGATCCTCGAGGGTTCATGGGAGTTTGCCCAACCAGTCTTCATGTGCTTTGTGGATCTGGAGAAGGCTTTCGACTGTGTCCCTCGGGGTATTTTGTGGGAGGTGCTTAGTGAGTATGGGGTACATGGCTCCTTACTACGTGCCATTCAGTCCCTATATTTGCGAAGCAGGAGCTTGGTTCGCATGGCCGGCAGTAAGTCGGACTTGTTTCCAGTGTGGGTTGGACTCCGTCAGGGCTGTCCTTTGTCACCGGTTCAGTTCATAATTTATATGGACAGAATTTCTAGGCGCAGCCAGGGGATGGAGGGTGTCCGGTTTGGTGATCTGAGGATCACGTCGCTGCTGTTTGCAGACGATGTGGTCCTCTTAGCATCATCAGGCTGGGAACTTCAGCTCTTACTGGATCGGTTTGCAGCCAAGTGTGAAGCGGCTGGGATGAGAATCAGCACCTCTAAATCTGAGGCCATGGTTCTCAGTCGGAAAAGGGTGGAGAGTCCTCTCTGGGTCAGGGATCAGATCTTGCCTCAAGTGGAGGAGTTTAAGTATCTCGGGGTCTTGTTCACGAGTGATGGTCAGATGGAGCGTGAGATTGACAGACGGATCAGCGCGGGGTCAGCAGTGATGCGGACCCTATACTGGTCTGTTGTGGTAAAGAAGGAGCTGAGCCACAAGGCAAGGCTCTCGATTTACCAGTCAATCTACGTTGCGACCCTCACCTATGGTCATGAGCTTTGGGTAATGACCGAAAGAGCAAGATCGCGAATACAAGCGGCCGAAATGGGTTTTCTCCACAGGGTGGCTGGGCTCTCCCTTAGAAATAGGGTGAGAAGCTCGGTCATCCGGGAGAGACTCGGAGTGGAGCCGCTACTCCCTCGCATTGAAAGGAGCCAGTTGAGGTGGTTCGGGCATCTGGTAAGGATGCCTCCTGAGCGCCTTCCTAGGGAGGTGTTCCAGGCAAGTTCGGCTGGAAGGAGGCCCCGGGGACGACCCAGGACACGCTGGAGGGATTATATCTCTCAGCTGATCTGGGAACGCCTCGGGGTTCCCCCAGTCGAGCTGGTGGAGGTGGCTGGGGCGAGGGAGGTCTGGGTCTCCCTACTTCGGTTGCTGCCCCCGCGACCCGAACCCCGGACAAGCGGAAGATAATGGATGGATGGATGGATGGATTTCTTTATGACAGTATAACGTAAAGTCAATTAACATCAAGCATAAAATTATGTCCTTTTACGAAGCATAAGCCCCAACTTCGTTACAAATTGAAGTGACACAATAAGAGGGGCAGGAGACCTCAACATCCTAATCCTTTTTCAGCTAATATTAGAATTATATAATAAACATTCAAGCAGTACCTGGTTTATGGGTTCTGAACATTTAAAAAAAAGTATAATATGGGTAATAAATTATGCAGAGAAAGTATTTGACTACAATCTATAATTGTAGAATTTATACCCATTATCCTTCCAGCTAGTTCTCTAAACTTGAATGGACAATTGGGTGTAAAAACAAACTGAACCCAGTAAATGTACACACTGTGTGACCAGCCACTTGATTATGTAGCCTACATTCCTTTTTTTCCCCTGCCATGAGTGGATTGGAAAGTATTACTTTAAATGATTGTTTTCTGTTTCTAGGGTTTCTACAAATTTCTCTCTTTTCCAACCAGCATAGTAGCAAATAGTTGATTTCCAATTTTTTTTTTCATTCTATTCTGGATTTATTATGTAATTATTTATTTATATTAATCATAAAAATGTTCCATCTTTTGACATGATGATTTTGCCAGTTCCATCTTTTGACATTTTGATTGCCTTTTTGAATATTGATTACTGTGTGCACACACATGAGCATTGATTACAAAAGCCTGACTTGAATTAGTGGGAACAGGTGGCATCTGGATTTTGTTAGTGGAACTGAACCAGATGTAGGTGTAACTGTTAGTGAACTGGCTAAATCAAAGGAGGCCATCCACCCCAACTGCTCAGAATAAACAGTGGGAAGCAGGTGTCACTCTTTACCTTTAGGTTTGACAGACTGGTAGCAAATTGGGAAATTTATTGCACCAAGGAAGCATAGTGCAACTGATGGTTCCTTAGCTGCTGGTGGAACCTAGATTGAAAATCAGCATCCTTTGGTGGGGAGGACAGGGGCTACCCCTTGCTCCTCGGGACAGGTTTCATAACAGATTTGGTTCATGTTTGGCAGACATATGGCAGTTCTATCTATATGTGAGCCATAAGGGGACATAAGCCATAAGTGGAGCGGACTTATATATTTAAAAAAATAAACAAATCTAGTCTGGCAAAGATTATAAAACCTGCATATGTAATATTTTTATGAAATAATTTCCAAATATCTAAAACTCATTAATCAACCAGCCCCACAATCAGCCCCAAAAATGCTCAAATTTTCTGTGTACTACAACAGTGTTTTTTTTTTGTAACTGACTATATTATTGTGCTATGGGACTACCACAGTAATAGAACCTCTAACAAAAACATTTTTACATCTGTTAAGTTAAGTATGAGATTAACAAGTGTCACGCGCTGCCAAGGGAGCATTGAAAAGCACCGTAGCGCTGAATGAATTCAGGAGGCGCAGGAAAGGAACATTCGATACAGGGCACGGACAATGCGTGACAACTAAACAATGTATGAGGACGGAACAGAAATGATATAAACTTAATCCAGACCATGTGATAAACAAAAAGCAACCAATGAAAATAACAAACTAATTAACTAAACAGGGAATACTTAACGAAAATAACTAAATGAAACATAAAACAGGCGAGGAGTGCAAGGCACTCCTTATAACAAGTCTCAGTACAATAGTACATTCAGTACAAGTCACTGACTCTGGCCTACAGAACCTTTTCTGGATCTTTCCCCTCTTACCTTCACTCTATCTTACACTCCAACTCGTTCACTTCGCTCCAGTGATTATTGCCGCCTGGCGATTCCACTTCACCAAGGAGCTAATTTTCACGTGGCATTCACCACTGCAAAATGGTGGAATGATCTTCCCAATTCTGTCCGTAAGACAGAATCACTAAGCAGTTTTAAGAAACTACTGAATACACATCTTTTTAACAAATATCTGTTGTAAAAAAAAATTAATGAAATAAAATAAATAAATAAATAAAAAGGGGGGCAGCATCAAATAACAATCAGGTTTAATGATTTTACAGTGTAGTTGGTTTTCTGTATAACTTCTGACTTGTAATGTTCTCATTTGTAAGTCGCTTTGGATAAAAGTGTCTGCTAAATTACTAAATGTATGTAAATGTTCTCATGAAACTCAGAAAACAGTGGTCTAAATCAGGTGACTTTTTTATATTAGGTTTTATTTATACATGTAAATACATTTTTATTACCATCCCAGTGATAGATTGGCGCCCTGTCCTGGGTGTATCTGCCCAGCGCCCGAAACATTCTCCCCTGGATGGGCATGGGGAACCCCCCCCCGCGACCCTAATATAGGATAAAGTGGAAGATAATGAATGAATGAATATTACCATAATATTACCATAATATAAATGTACCATAATTTAATGTGTGTTTACAAAATGGTAAAATAATAAACACTAATAATTTGACATTTTGTAAACACACATTAAATTATGGTATATTTTGGTAATATTTATTTTAACATATTACATTCCATTTTGCCATTAGGAGTCGCCACAGTAAAGAGAACTGTATATTTGATTAGGAACATTTTTACACTTGATACGGTTTCTGACACAACCTTTCTATTTATACAGTTTGTTTCCAGTACAACATACAGTTTGCATACGTATGGTACTCACACTCAATAAAATTGCAATAAATTGTTTTCAAAAAAGTCAAAGCTGAAACGCTGCAAAGAAAATAAAATCGGGTATAGCTGCTAAAACGACATATCCAAATATATATTCAGAATTGGATGTCATAAAAGGTCCTGAAAGTATAAAGTGTAGATGCTCCGAAATCTTTGTCCATGTGCCGTATAATTTATCTTTATAAATCATCCAACCCATTCACCATCTGGCCGTTTCTGATGAGAGCGCAGTGTTGTGGGTTTTTGTAACGGACTACATGATGGTGATATACTGGAGTGGCGCACAGTGATACAACTCCTTACAAAAACCTTTTGACAGTAGAGTAGCAGACATCAAAGTCTCTAAAATGAGCACATGTACTTAATTGATTACGTTACAAAACTATAATGAAAAGTAACTCTTTCCTGAAATCGCGTTATTGGCTAAATAACAAAAACAGGTAAATTGACGATTGCATGCTTTCTCATTAAACGCATTTTTCAGAGGTCGTGTGCGGTCATAGCACATCATTAATCATACTGTTATTTATAAATTGCTGTAGAAATAAAAGTGCATAATTTAATCTAATTTTAGATTAAATTCATTTCTTTCTTGTCCCCCCCCCCTATAACTATACTTATTATACATCAAAAACACAATAGTAATAAACTGGAATTCACCATTTTATATATTATATGTGATTTAAATGTTTACGGTGTCACGGCCACCAAAAAGTTTTAACTTATACTGTATATGTCACTGCCAGATTTATTGACAGTGTAAGCCTTTTTTTTTCCAATTAGAAAAATATCACACGCTGTTGGGGATCAGCTGAGCGGACAGTAAAACACTGGAGAGAAATAAAAATATACCACCTTTTACAGTTTTTCTCTATTGCCAAAACACAAAACCCAGTACTCCAATCCAAATGACCAGTTACCTAAACACATTTAGTAAAACTACCCCCCATTTGCCACAACCACAAACACAACTCACCTGTAGACACTGTTCACAAAACCCATCCCCTTTTTCTCAAAACTCTAAACACATTTTGCCTTGATAAAACATTAATTAATTAATTCATTCATTCATTATCTCCCACTTATCCTCTATTAGGGTCGCGGTGGGGTTCCCCATGCCCATCCAGGGGAGAACGTCTCGGGCGCTGGGCAGATAGACCCAGGACAGGGCGCCAATCCATCGCTGGGCACACACTCACTCACACACTCTATATGGGGCAATTTTTGAGAATTCAATTGACTTGATCCATGTTTTTGAACTGTGGGAGGAAACCGGAGAACCCGGAGGAAACCCACGCAGACATGGGGAGAACATGGAAACTCCACCCAGATGGCGATTCGAACCGGGAATCCCTAGCGCTGAGAGGCGAACGTGCTAACCACTAAGCCACCGTGCCGCCTTTGCTAAAACACATTTTGCATATATCTCTGCTCAAATATGCATTGTGAAGCTCATGTGATGCAAAATGCCACCCACAGTCAGCAAAACCTGAACACAATCAACATACCTGGTGTCATTCAGTAAACACAATGACTCATAATTGAAAACACCCCTTGCAAATGATGTGACCACACCTATATAAGTTAGTTTGCTGAAGGTTCCAAACAAAAATGGATGATCAACGCAGAAGAAGAGGAGTTCGTGTCAGAGGAGGGAGAGGAGTGGGCCGCGGAGTGGGCCAAAGAGGGCGAGAAGTGGTCCAAAGAGGAGCAAGCGAAGGAGGGAGAGGAATTCGTGCCAGAGGAGTTCGTGAGGGATGGTGAGGAGTTCAGATGAGGGAGAGGAGCAGCTCAAGGAGGGAGAGCAGCGGGCTGAGGAGTGGGCCAAAGAGGGTGAGGAGAAGGAGGGCGAGCAAGACTATGCATTTTCATTACAGATGAAATGAGAGCAACAGTCTTTGACCACGTCATTGTCCACAGCATAACAATGACCGAAGCGGGACAACCTAACCTCAGCTGATTCTCAGTGACCACCATTACATCGGCCTTCAGAGAACACAAAAGGTACTGTATGTACTAGGTTTTTAGTCACTGATGTACACTAGATGTTTACAGTATACAGTACTATAGTGGAGTGCACCTACATACAGACAAGTGCAATCATGGTTACAGTAAAAGTATGTACTGCAAGGACCATTTCTGACCAAATGACTATGTTTGTTTCTCTAGAGTTAAAAGATTGCCATTTGCAGGTGGGAGGCCTTCCAGATTCACACCAGCCCAAGAGGTCCTCATTGTGTATATGGTTCGGGAGAACAATGTGATGAGACTACGGAAGATACAGGAGAGGATCATTGGTGACAATTTTAACTTTCAGAACATTGATAATGTCAGCCTGACAACCATATACAGAGTCCTCAAGCGCCAGAGTTCGCATGAAGCAGGCCTATAGGGTACCCTTTGAGCGCAACTCTGACAGAATAAAACTCCTACATCACCAGTATGTGCAAGTAAGTACAGTACAATCCATAAACACGGTGGCCTACAGTACTGTACATGCAATACTATAATATCGTACTGTAATGTGCTGTATTGACTGTCTGTCTGAACACCTGAAAACGATATTTGTTTCCATGACCAGACCCCATGAATTTATATTTGTGGATAAGGCTGGCTTCAATCTCAAAAAAAGGAGGAGGAGAGGCCGTGACATCATAGGACGGAGAGCTATCGTTGATGTGCCTGGCCAACATGGAGGAAACATCACTCTTTGCGCTGCCATGAGTTCTAGAGGGCTTCTCCACCGGCATGCATAACTTGGTGCCTACAACACTGAGCGTCTTCTCACCTTCCTAGGAGAGCTCAGAGATGTTTTGCATGACAATGACCACCCGAATGCTGGGCCAGCTGATCACCACGACCAGCAGAATCGTGGGCCGGCTGATCTTCCCATATATGTCATCCTCTGGGACAATGTTAGTTTCCATCGCAGCATCCAGGTCAGAGAGTGGTTTACCATCAACCAGCAATTTATTACAGTTTTTTCACAATGTATACACACAAAATGTGGAACTATGCACACAAATCCAAAAACTTGAAGATCATGTGTCAACATTGTGACCCCAAACTGCTAAACTCTAAGCACAATTTTATATGTTTTCACTCAAATATCTAAATCACAGCTTTGCAAATCACTAAACACAAATAGCATCATTTAGTACACCTTGGTCACCTAAGAATCACTGACTTTCAAATACAAAACCCTAATTACCAAATAGTCTCTCACAAGTTGCACCTGTACAAACTTAATTAGCAGAATGTTTAAATCATTTGTCAGAGTATAAAAGAGGCCTCAAGTGACTGATACAGGTGTTAGGTGAGATGATGGAGCAACAGGAGCACAGAGGAAGAGTCAGAGTAAGAGGAGGCCTAGCAGGCCGAAGAGGAAGAGGAGGGCAAAGACGAGGCAATCTTTCAAATAAAATACGGGCAACCTTAGTGGACCATGTATTGGCCTAACCATGACTGAAGCTGGGCGTCGAGTCCAGCCAAATATAAGCCGCTTTACAGTAGCCTCAGTAATCCGGGCTTTTAGAGAAGAGTTATCACTTTATGGTTTTAGTGTAGTGTTCACAGAAATGTGCACTGTAGTGCAATGTTTATCTTTACATTTACAGTATGTAGCAATATAGTGAAATGCACATTTATAATGTGTGTATATATACTTTAATCAGAATAGAAAAAACGCCCAGCAAGAGGCGGCAGATGCCGCAAATTCATACTTGAACAAGAGACCACCATAGTAAACTTGGTTTTGGAGAACAATGCCATTACCCTGAGGGAAATCAGGGGCAGAGTCCTGGAAGATAATGTTAATTTCTCAGACATTGACCAGGTCAGCCTGTCCACAATTGACCGTGTTTTAAAAAGTCACCAGCTGAGTATGAAGCAAGTATATCGTGTTCCATTTAAGCGCAACTCTGACCATGTAAAGGAGCAACGATACCAATATGTGCATGTGAGTACAGCACCCTCTCGGTACCCTTTTTGGACGGGTTACTGTTTACCTCAGTGTCGCTAGGTTGGCTTTTTGTCTAATGATCATTTTCCTTTTTTCCAGAGAGTGCTTGAACTGGATGCCAGTACTGTTCCCTATGAATGCATATTCATTGATGAGGCAGGGTTCAACCTGTATAAGATCAGGCAGCGGGGAAGGAACATCATTGTCAACCGTGCCATTGTCAATGTCCCTGGGCAGCGTGGTGAAATCATCTCCATGTGTGCTGCCAATGGTCACCGTGGGGTCATACATTACCATGCACAACTTGAGCCTTATAATACTCCTCATTTGGTATCATTTCTCAATGAACTCAAAAACCTCCTCAGCCTCCCACAGGAAGAACCAGAGCAGCCCTCCTATGTTCTCATCTGGGATAATATTTTCACCGGGCAGCTGTGGTCAATGACTGGTTCACTAACAATCCACAATTTGTTGTGCTGCACCTTCCACCATATTCCCCATTTCTCAATCCAATAGAGGAATTATTATCTGCATGGAGGTGGAAAGTGTACGAACGCAGACCCCACGAGCGTGTGGCGCTACTTCAGGCAATGGGGGAGGCATGTGATGACATCCACGCAGATGATTGCCAAGGATGGATTCGCCAAGCAAAGCGTTTTTTCCCCCATTGTTTGGCGAGGGAAAATAATGCAGCTGATGTAGATGAGGTCCTCTGGCCTGACCGAGATCAGGTTTGAGATCAGAGGATTAATCTGTTTCTTTGCATTTTGCTATAAATACATTTGTTACCTCTTTGTATGGGAACTGATTTTCCTCATCATGTTTCTCATTGTACTTACATAGGTGAAAATTAGTGCAACATACTACATACAGTAGAAATGGCTTACATTGTGTCTCATATACATGTGATACTGTAAATGCTATATGGGGGTCCAACACTGCACCAAATAAATATACTGTAAAGAACAGAAAGTCAATATATTTTCATGGACTTGTATGCATTTAAATTTGTACAGTGGCCTCATGAACTCAAACATACAAATACTTCTGATAATAGTGCTTTGAGTTTATCTTGTCAGTGTTTATTTGATGCTCTCCAGGAGAAGCATATAAATAGCAGTGTGTGTTGTTTTGGTGGAAGAAATCCTTTTTGCTAGAGATTTGTGGAGTTTCAACAAAGCAGTTAATAATTTTCATATTCAATCATGTGTGTAGAGGTTTGAGAAACTGAGCCAAGATTTCTAGGAATGCGTTTAAACATTTGGGAAAAACTGTAATATGTGTCTGCCACCCTACTCTCCATTCCTAAACCCAATAGCAGAGTTCTTCTCATCATGGGGTGGAAGGTCTATGACTGCCAACCTTACACCAGAGAGAACATTCTCAGGGCTATGGACCTGGCCTGTGATGTGGCTGTGGAGGCATTCCAAGGCTGGGTGCGGCATGCCAGGGCATTCTTCCCATGTTGTTTGGCTATGGACAATATTGCCTGTGACGTTGATGAGGTCCTGTGGCCGGACCCAGCCCGACGACGTGATGCCGCCCAATGATTTCAGTGTCAACATACAACATACTGTGTCAATTTACATGTACAACGTACTGTAATAAAATAAATCGCCCCCTGTACATTGTGTTTTTGATTGTTACTGTACTGTATCTACTGTGTGTAATGGATCCTCCATGGAGTTTACAGTACTCATTTCTGCATTGATATTACTGCATTTTCTGCATTATTCATTATTCCTATGAAATGCAAAAAATCTATAGTAAATGCCCGATACTTATTTGAGAATAAATAAGGCTTGTTCAAATGCATCCTGGCAGCTGTGAAAATGTTAAAAGAACAGTCTTACACTCTAAAAATTGTGTTTTCAATATTTTTAGTAATGTGGCTAAAAATTCTCAGTAGTGTGTACATTTTTGCAGGTCTTGAGCAGTATTGTGGTGACAAAGTTTGCTTTTGAGCATATGAGCAACTGTTTTGGTGTGATGGGTTGGTTTTGAGCATATGAGCAACTGTTTCGGTGTGATTAGTTGGTTTTGAAAAGAGACTGTAAGGTTGTGTGTATGTAGCTTTAGAAAAGTGTTTTGTGTTTAAAGTTTGTGAAAAATGAGGGGCAGTATCATGAAATGTGTTTAAGCAATAGAGAAAAACTGTATTTAAATTCATTCATTCATTATCTTCCGCTTATCCTCTATTAGGGTCGCGGTGGGGTTCCCCATGCCCATCCAGGGGAGAACGTCTCGGGCGCTGGGCAGATAGACCCAGGACAGGGCGCCAATCCATCGCTGGGCACACACTCACTCACACATACACACTCTAAATTGGGCAATTTTGAGAATTCAATTAACTTAATCCATGTTTTTGGACTGTGGGAAGAAACCGGAGAACCCGGAGGAAACCCCCCCCCCCCCCCCCCCCCCCCCCCCCCCCCCCCCCCCCCCCCCCCCCCCCCCCCCCCCCCCCCCCCCCCCCCCCCCCCCCCCCCCCCCCCCCCCCCCCTATTTAAATTGCACAATAAAATAAAACCCCATTTAAAAGTAGTAAAACTTCCAAGTCCACATAAGTATAGCCTTCGTTGTCTATGTCCAGTCCAATGGGGGAGAAGATTGTCCAAAATCCACTTCATATTACAAGCTGTAGTTTTTACAAGCTTTATTTTGTCACTGTGACAAAGTAAAATCCAAAACAAGAAAAGAATCAAAAACAGTCACACTCACCACAAAAATCCACAACAAAATATAACCCACAAATTAAACTACTACAGAATGGATATACAAAGAATGGGGAGAAATCTGCTAAAGGTTGTACTAAAAACAAATCTGACTTTCACCTTCAAACCGGTAACTTTAATTACCAAAACAAAAACTATTCCCACAACACATATCAAATTAAACAACGAAACCCAACACAGAAATCACAACCAAACAATATTAAAAGAAACTAAAAAAGAAGTTACTTAACACCGGTTGTCCAAGAGACAAATTAGGATTTACAAAATCGCCAACTACTAAATTATGGGGGTGTTAGTCATTGTTTGCAAACACAGGAGTTATACACTCTCTACGAGTAGGAGGAGTTGTACTTAACTTTGGGTAGCGTGAGCGTTCTCACGCTACCTCGTCTGCTGCACGCCTCGCACAACAAAACGATTCTTCAACTCCGAATCACTGTCGTTCTCCTCTGCTCCAATCAGGCCACCGCTGTAAACGTGGGGATATGGTCACACAAATGGAAGTTCATTTCATACAATAGTGAACAATCACAATGTGTTGTGGGGAAAGAAGTAAACACTTAGCTCTGTGGAAGAGTGAGTCCACTCCTTACCCTTTAGGGTGACCAGATTCCAATTCACTAGATGTGGGACAAAGACTATGTTTGTGTGGGACAATGTGGGACACCAGTGCATCAAGGTAATCTAAAATAAAATAAAATAACAAAAAAAAAAAAAAAAATTCTATTCTGCCCCTTTAGCATATAACAGAATGCAAATAAAAACGTAATATATATCCATCCATCCATTATCTCCCGCTTTATCCTATAGTAGGGTCACAGTGGGGTTCCCCATGCCCATCCAGGGGAGAATGTTTCTGGCACTGGGCAGATACATCCAGGACAGGGCACCAATCCATCGCTGGGCACACACTCACACTCTATATGGGGCAATTTGGAGAATTTAATTGACTTGATCCATGTTTTTGGACTGTGGGAGGAAACCGGAGAACCCGGAGGAAACCCACGCGGACACGGGGTCCACCCAGATTGGGAACCCCTAGTGCTGAGAGGCGAATGTGCTAACCACTAAGCCACCGTGCCGCCCCGTAATATATATATATATGTGTGTGTGTGTGTGTGTGTGTGTGTGTATAATGTGTACAATTAAAGCAATTCTATAATGTGCTTTCAAAGGGGTATGACTTTCCTGTATTTTTCCAAACAGTATATGTATATATAACTTGTATATCTTATTTGTGTTTGTATTTTGTGTTTGTGTTTGTATTTTTCTCGAACCCTTCTTTTGAGCAACACGTTTTTTGTGAGTCTCACATTGTCAGACTCGCCTTGCACTGGTTTCATTCAGGGGTATATCATTTCCCAGTCCTTGTTGTAGCTACATTTTGTTTTTTTAGCTGTACGGGGCGTGTTCACCTCCCTTTCCTCCATATCTCGTGCTGCATGCCGGTGCTGTTCTGACCTGATTTGTATTGTTTGTGTTTGTGGGCGCGCCTTTAACATGCGTCCGCATTCCCGATTGGTTAACATTCAAACAGCCCACCTGTACCCGATAACAGACAACACAGCCATCTAATGCCAGATTTTAAAACACTCATTTCAAAACTGGAGTCTGACTTTCAATAACAATGCAGGACAACGTCTCAATTTGCAGGAAAAGTAACAAAATTGCGTGATGGTCCTGCATAGTGGGACATCTGGTAACCCTATCACCCTTCCTCCCAGATTATAGAGCCTTGCAGACTTGACTCCTTGTCGAACGATCCAGGCAACGGTTCTGTGATTCGCTCGTCGACTCACCCAGCCGTTCACTCCACTGGCTTCATTCACTCTCCAAAACCTTTGCCGTGGCTCCTTCGTTCCCTCAATGCATTCAGAGACCAAAACAGACACTTCTTTGTCCAGTTTGTCACTTGTCAGTACTTACTTGTTTTTCCGCGAGCGCGCAAAGTCCCATCCAACCAGTCTCAGCGAGCGGCTTCCATGCTACTTCCCGCATCTCCCTGACCCTGCCTCTCGAAATTACCGTATTAAGTTCCCTTGTGCTCCCACAAATTACAGGGTACAGGTGCTGTAAATTTACCAATCCCTTCCAGAAAAATCACTTTACACCACTTGTTTGCCAGGCCTTATACACTGTAGTAAATTGCATTTTCCACAAAAAACAGTGTTCCCACTCTTTACTGTACTTGATGAAGCTTTCAGCAGTGTAATTGTGTAATTATTCCAGCCAACTTCAGGTAATTATTGATTCTAACCCTGAAGCTCAGAGCACCTGAGATTCAGACCTGGGACATTTTTCCCCTAATAGCTAATTTTTTTCTGTTGGCTGACGCTTATGCATTTTATTTCCAGATCATGTCACATATGTGTGGACAGGGAGAGCAACTCATTAATAGTTGGTATTTGGCTGTCAGTTGACAGCAAAACGCTACAAGTGGTGACGTTTCTTGCTGTACCAAGTGACAATGGCAATGTCTTATGGTCAGAAAGCTTTTGTTTTTCATTGTTTTTGAAATCTTTGAAATTTTTTTTTTAAAAAGTCCAGTGTATTTATTTAAACTATAATGCTGTGCAGATCATAGCTACACATCTGTTTATATTTTAAATACCTTTTATTATTTTTCTTACTCTGTAAAGCACTTTTAACTACGTTAATTGCATTGCCTTAATTTCAGACAGATTAATAGCAGAGAGCGAGTGTGTGCATTTATACACAATACTGTGTGTAGTTGATTTGTTTTTCTCTACAAGTCATGCCTCCTGTTTATAAAACTTAAGGTAAAATCCCTTAAAAAATTATTTTTAATTCAAATTATCCACATGGCTGGTCCATGGTCATGCTAGAGGAAGGGAAGACTAGTGGCTTTATCTTTAAATTTTTACTTCATTCTGAAGTTAATTATTTATTCTTTTAAAATCAAAGTCCAGTGCATTTATATAAGCTGTTATGCATAATTACACATCTGTTTATACCTTAATTACAGTCAGATTAATAGCAGAAAGTGAGTGTGTCCATTTATACATAATAGTCTGTGTGGTGTTTCTCTACAAGACACACCTCCTGTTCATAAAATTTACATACTTTCAAAATAATCATGCTTCAATGCTGGATCCTGCAATATTTATATGATTAGAAAGTTCCTGTTAAGGTCTAGAGATCAGAACATTAACCCAAATCATGTTCTCTACATGTATTTTGCTTCTGCTGGCATCCTGTAAGAATGTTTATTTTATTTATTATTTAAAAGTTTATTTCTAAACCAATTTAATCTTGTTACATTTTATTTAACCTGAAATAATGCTGAACATCAGATATTACACAGCATCTAAAACTGGTATATGTTGTACTTCACAGATGTAAATTTTTTTAAACTGAATGAACCTGGTTTGAAGATGGTAAAACCAGGCGAGAGACTCTCCATCAACTGCAAAGTTCATATTCAGTTACCAGCTATGCTACTGGCTAGATTCGACAACCTGCAGGAAAAGCTCTGGAGTGGATTGGAGTTATCTGGTCTGATGGGAGCACAGCTTATAGTGAAAAACTGAAAAATAAGTTCAGTATCTCCAGAGACACCGGCAGTAACACAATAACATTACAAGGACAGAATCTGCAAACTGAAGATACAGCTTTTTTTACTGTGCTAAATACAGTGATATGAAGTAGTGTATTCCTCAAACAAAAAATTCTTGATCTAAGTTACATTACGTTGCATTACATTTTTTTCAAATTTTAATGTAACTCACACTAAAAAAAACAACGTTTATTAATTATAATCCACTTTATCCTCTACTATAGCACAGACACACACACTGTCACACACACACCCACTTCCACTGTTCCGCCTAACTCACCGCCACACACACCCACTGCTATACCTGATGCGTCTTCCACCAATCAGCGCTCTCCTTCTCCTGATTACTAGATCCAGGTGTACCTCATTAGCAGGAGCTCTATTTAAGCCGACGTACCGGATCCACCAGTGCAGAGTTTTCTGGTTACGTGCTTATGCTATGGTTTGTCTGTTCATTTGGCTCGCGACTCGTGCTCACCTTTTGCTGCTGCGATCCGGTTCTGCCCGTTGGTGTTTTCTATGACGGTTTACCTGTGAGCAGGTGAAGGATCACGGACTCCAGTTCTCTCGTGTTCACCTCGCTGCATTCCTTACCATCTCATCATCTGGTCTCCCAGGGATTCCAACGACCGGTGACGTCACTACCAACGCCTTACCTCTGTTTGCTCCTTTCGGACTATTGACTGTGTTTATTATTGCTTATGCAATAAAGACCTTTTTATTTGCTGAAAACTTCATGCTTCCTGCGTTTCCTCCGGTGGCGTGACATAAAACTCTGCCATTTAAGAAGGAAGGAGGAACTGTGATGGGTCCGACCGGAGATGCCCTGCATGCGCAGGCACGCGCTCTGACGAGCTTCAGAACGGACTCGGCGAGGTGACTCGGGCCGTGCAGTCTCTTATGGAGCGGCTTACCGAGTTCGAACGCAAAGGTTCTGGATCCAGAGTGTCTGTTTCCACATCACAGCAACCTCCATGTCTGCCGGACACCGACACGCACCCCTCACCCACCGCTGCCCGCTACTGCCTCTTGGAACCGGAACAGTTTGTTGAAATTCCAGAAAGATGCCGTTCGTTCTTGATGCAATGCTCACATTTCTTTTATAGCCATCTAAGATGCAGCGATGTCGAAAAAATCTCGCTGGTCATCTCACGGCTGACAGGCAGAGCGAGCAAGTGGGCAACCGCCCTCTGGGAGGCACAGGGTCCTGAATGCCAATCTTATGCAGCGTTCCACGAGGCTTTCCGGGCTACCTTTGCCCACCCCCTGGAGGGGGAAATCGTGGGGCCACAGCTGTACCGGCTTCGTCAGGGATCCAGGTCAGTGTCGGCATACGTGTTGGAGTTTCGAATCCTGGCTACCCGAATGGGCTGGAGCGACTCAGTGCTCACAGTAATGTTTCGGGAGGGATTACGTTGTGAGATCCAGCGTGAGATAGCGGGCCGTGATTTTGGTGCCTCGTTGGACGAACTCGTTCGGCTTGCCATTTTAATGGAGCAACACCTTGCCACGGTGCCAACATCCCAAGGACCCAGACTGGCGCCGTTGAGCGTGATCGCTCCGCCGTCCTCTCCGGTGGAGGCTGAGCCAGAGCCTATGCAACTCGGGTGATCTCGACTTTCTTCACAAGAGCGACAGAGGCGTGCCCAACAGGGTCTCTGTCGTTACTGCGGGAATTCCGAACACGGTTTGCAGCATTGCGGTGTGAGAGCCTTATTCGGGATTTCCACCGGGATCACCCTGACCGCCCTACCCTACGCCCCTAGGTCGTCCACCCCGCCAAGGCAAACATCCCAGGTCCCAGCGAGGGGCTCCTCAGGATAAGCTGCCTCTTTCAGGAGGGGGTAATGTCACACACACACCCACTTCCACTGTTCCCCCTACCTCACCGCCACACACACCCACTGCTATACCTGATGCGTCTTCCACCAATTAGCGCTCTCCCTCTCCTTATTACTAGATCCAGGTGTACCTCATTAGCGGGAGGTGCATTTAAGCCGGCATCCCGGATCTACCAGTGCAGAGTTTTCTGGTTACGTGCTTGTGCTATGGTGTGTCTGTTCGTTTGGCTCTCGCCTCGTACTCACCTTTTGCTGCTGCGATCCGGTTCTGCCCGTTGGTGTTTTCTATGATGGTTTACCTGTAAGCAGGTGAAGGATCACGGACTCCAGTTCCCTCGTGTTCACCTTGCTGCATTCCTTTCCGCCTCATCATCTGGTCTCCCAGGGATTCCGATGACCGGTGACGTCACTACCAACGCCTTACCTCTGTTTGCTCCTTTCGGACTATTGACTGTGTTTACTATTGCTTATGCAATAAAGACTTTTTTATTTGCTGAAAACTTCACGCTTCCTGCGTTTCCTCCGGTAGCGTGACACACACTAATACACACTTGTTTAAAACATTCAATTTTACCGTGATACTACGTTTTTTTTTTACTGTGGGCAGAAACCAGAGGACCCTAAGGAATCCAACACAGACACGGGAAGAACAAGGAAACTTCACCCAGACTGGGATTAGATCATGGAGCAATAAATCGGGTACATGTTAACCACTAAGTGTTCCGCACTAAAAAAGTAATTTGATTTATTATAATGTTATAAATTTTAATGATAAATGAAAAATTATAATAATATTGTGCTATGCACTAACTATGCACTCTACTGGAAATAACTATTAGACAGATTTACCTTTAATACACTGAAAGAAACTAGGATATCCACCTATCTATCAATTATTATCCACTTAATCTAATACTACGATCACGAGGAGGTTCCTCATGCCCATCCAGGGAAGAGCGTTTTGAGCGCTGGGCAGATACAAGCAAGGCAAGGGGTCAATCTATCCCTGGGCACACTCACTCACAAATACACACGCACAAACACTGTCTGCAATATGAGACAATTTGGAGAATTCAATTTACCATAAATCCATGTTTTTGGACTGTTAACAGAAACCTGAGAACCCAGAGGAAACCCACAGAAAAACTGGGAGAACAAGGAGACAAACTCCACCCAGACTGGGATTCGAACCTGGATCCCTAATGCTGAGAGGCAAACGTGTTAACCACTAAGCCCCCGAGCCAGTCACATTACAACACAAAAGGTGTAACAAAAATTCCCAGTAGCTAGAGGGCTATTGTACTTCCTAAATGAAATGAGAACTAGGTTGGTGACTGGACATCATTGGCTGGTGGAATATGTTTAATAAAACAGAGTTGCTAAGGTATTGGAAAACTCTATGCAGTGTCTCTGCGGTGCTGAGGATCATCTACCACCCAAATAATACTTGCTTTCTAATGGGTCCTGTAGGGGTATAAAAATTAAAGGGATTACAAGGGGCATTTCTAGTTATTAATGCGTTCATGCTTGCTGTGGTGAATACTTCCTTAAATCAGCTTGGATTCCGCACTTTCCAGCATATATTCACCTGCACATTCTGTCCTGATTGTGGCTGCCATCTTTTGCATTCTCTGCTCACTTCGAACATGTATACAGATGCACCAGATGTTCCCCCTTTTCTGCAAGATATGTGACTTCCATTATGACTGTTTTCGAACACACCAAACACCACCATTTTGACATTTACTTCCTTAGTGTGGCTGCCCAAACTCTCACCTCACCAGTGTGTATATGTGTGTGTTTCACTGTACAGATGGGTTATATGTGGAAGCAAATTCCTGTGTGTAAAGCACAGTAGGCACAATAGATCACTTTATTAATTTGTCATGTGGGTGGCACGGTGGCTTAGTGGTTAGCATGTTCGCCTCTCAGTGCTAGAGATTCCCAGTTGGAATCACTGGGAATTACATAAACCAATCAAATATTCCATTAATTTTCGAGTTTCCACCCATAAACTGTGGAAAGTAATCAAAGCACACTTTTAACAAACTGTTGATAAAATCCATACCACATTTACACAGAAACTTACTTAGCATTATAATGCATGTAAAGTCATAGTGGAATTGTAGTACTTAAAACAAGTATAATTTATGTTTATATTTACATGTCCACACAACAATTTGAGTCACTGATGTTGCATCCATTAGCTGGTGTAGTGGATCCATACAGCTTGTTAAATTTAATCATTGTTTTGTCCTGAAGTTCCTGTGGACAGTCGTAATAGTATTTGTTAAGTTATATGTTCTCATCTATAATTATTTTCATAACAGTGATTTCTCTTGTTACTGCTATCTGATGTTCTTAGTAGAGTAACATCCATATGGGACTTTTATTCATTTTCTCTATTTTTTTTTATCTTCTCAGCAGTGATGACTTTTATTTATGTTTTTTTAATCTTATGTCACTTCCTTATATTGCGCAACAGAGACGTGTACAATAATCGAGAGAAGGTATTATATGCTCCCACGTGCGTTTGTTTTTCTTCTACTTTTGAATAATAAAACGGGAAAATTACTTACGATCGGCGGCACGGTGGCTTAGTGGTTAGCACATTTGCCTCTCAGCGCTAGGGATTCCCGGTTCGAATCCCCATCTGGGTGGAGTTTCCATGTTCTCCCCGTGTCTGCGTGGGTTTCCTCCGGGTTCTCCGGTTTCCTCCCACAGTCCAAAAACATGGATCAAGTTAATTGAATTCTCAAAATTGCCCCCTGTAG
Organism: Corydoras maculifer; assembly: GCA_019802435.1. NCBI lineage: Eukaryota > Metazoa > Chordata > Actinopteri > Siluriformes > Callichthyidae > Corydoras > Corydoras maculifer. The sequence goes on along the minus strand of JAFMOD010001908.1, from coordinate 67,188 downwards.
AGTGTGTCTGTGTGAGTGAGTATGTGCCCAGCGATGGATTGGCGCCCTGTCCTGGGTGTATCTGCCCAGCGCCCGAGACGTTCTCCCCTGGATGGGCATGGGGAACCCCACCGCGACCCTAATAGAGGATAAGCGGGAGATAATGAATGAATGAATGAATGAATTACTTACGATCTTTGAGTGTAATTTGTTGCTCACATGGATGGACGATATTAATATCTTAAACATAAACATGGATCGTGAAGAAAGTTTAACAGGTTATGGGCCCAGGAGAGCTAACGCTACGACAGCAAGGTGGCACAGGTTAGTCTTTAACGGAGCGAAAATGACTAAGAACTTTGGGAAGTTAAATTTCTAGGACACCTGAGAATATTGGGTTTAAAAGAAACAATACTGTCCAGTGATGATGTAGACAGAGAAAAGAATGAGGAGTGTTACGCTGAACTAATTCAATTCCTGGATGACAAGAGCTTGTCATTAGTGATGAGAGACGCCGCAGATGACGTCAGAAAAGCTCTACAGATACTCCGAAACCACTATGCCAGTCAGGGTAAGCCAAGAATTATCGCTCTGTACACCGAACTCACCTCGTTAAAGAAAGAGTCCGAAGAGACGGTAACAGATTACATTATCCGAGCAGAAAAAGCGGTAATGTCATTAAAAAACGCACACGAAATTATAAGCGATGGATTGACAATAGCAATGGTTCTTAAAGGTTTACCAGAATCATACACACCCTTTGCAATTCATACAACACAGAGCAATGAAGAAATGACTTTGTCTTTTATCCAATTCAAAATTAAACTAAGAAGTTTTGAAGAAACAGAGAAATTTGGAACAAAGTCAGACAATGTAATGAAAGTGCACATTTCTTCAATAACCTGCTATGCATGTGGAAATCGAGGACATATGGCCAGAGACTGTCGCCAAAAAGGAGCTTCAAAATGGTGCAGCTATCATAGGAGCTCAACACACAGTGATGAAACATGCAGAAGGAAAACAAAATTCAAAGATGAAGCAAAACAGACTGCAGAACGACAAAGACAATACTAAGAAGAACAGACATTTGTGTTCAAGATTAGTCAACAGCTTCTTCCAGACAACATTAAGAAAAATGGACTAATGGTGGATTGTGGAGCAACATCCTATATCATAACAGAGAAAGACAAGTTCACAAGATTTGATGAAAGTTTCAACCCTGAGTCACATTACATGGAGCTGGCAGATGGGACTAGAATGAACAAAGTGGCATTGAAACGAGGTGATGCAGAAGTGTTGCTGATGAGCCTGAATGGAATGCACAGGAGAGTCACCCTAAAGGACACCTTATTCATTCCATCCTATCCACAGAGCATCATCTCAGTACAAGCAGCAACCAAAGACGGGGCTACTGTGATTTTCCAAGAAGGACAAAATGAACTGAGAACCAAAGATGGTATCATCTTCCATATATAGGAATATGAAAGACTGTATTACTTGAAAATGGTAATTACACATGAACAATACAGTGATACATCACTTAACGACATGATGTCCAGGGACAGAGTGTGTTTAAGTTGCGATGTCAGAACATGGCATGAGATAATGGGACACTGTAATGTTGATGATGTGTTGAAATTACCCAAAGTGGTGGAAGGTTTGAAAATTATTGGTAATACCGAATTTAATTGCAAAGTTTGTACCGAAGGAAAATTTGTCAACAGTAGAAACAGGAAATCCAGCATGAAAGCTAGTGAAGCTCTAGAGTTAGTGCACACTGACTTAGGTCCTATTGAACCAGTCTCTCAAGATGACTTTAGATATGTAATCTCATTCAGAAATGATTTTTCTGGAGCAGTATCTATTTACTTTCTGAAAAATAAGAGCGACAAGACAGAAGCAACAAAGAAATTCCTTGCAGACAGTGCACGATACGGTAGTGTGAAATGTATTAGATCAGACAATGGCACAGAATATACAAGCCATGCATTCCAGTCACTCTTACAAAAAAAAGGTATAAGGCATGAGACCCCATTCCCTTACTCTCCTCATCAAAATGGCACGGCTGAGAGACAATGGCGAACCATATTTGAAATGGGTATATGTTTGTTAATAGATAAAGGATTACCAAAGACTCTATGGCCATATGCTGTTCAGACTGCTGCTCACATTCGAAACAGGTGTTACAATAACAGGGTAGAGAATACTCCATATTTCATGTTAACCAAAAGAAAACCAGACCTTTCAAAAATGTGGATATTCGGAACAGAGTGTTACACATACAAAAATGATCAAAAGAAATTGGACCCTAGAGGTGAAATGGGAATATTTGTAGGCTATAGAAAGAACAGCCCAGCTTATCTCATGTACAAACCACACACGCAAAGAATCTCAAAACACAGACTGGTAAAATTTAGTGAGAAGAATAGTGCTGAGCAACAGACACAAACTGATGAAAATGATTCAGAAATCCACAGATACAGAGAAACAAAGCACAGTGACGAGAGTAATGATCAAATAACACAGTCTGAAGAGAAAACAGAGAATAAGGTCTTTGATGAAAATGAGAGTGTAGACATAGTTGATACAGAAGTGCCAGAAAATACTAAAACTATGGAAAACAAAATTATGCAAGACAACAATAGTACAGATACAAAACTCCAAAAACATTACTATCCAAAACGAGAAAAGAGAGTCCCAAAGTATTTAGATGATTATCTAACATACTCCAAAGATAATGAAACCAGTCGTAGTGTTGATTATTGTTACAGGGCTGTATGTGGCATTCCCCAAAACTATAGAGAAGCCCTAATGTCACCTGAGGCTTCAAGATGGGAACATGCGATGGAAGACGAGATTGACTCGCTTAAAGAAAACAATGCATTTGAACTTACAATTTTACCCGAAGGCAGAAAAACAGTGGGGGGAAGATGGGTTTATGCCCTCAAAGAAAATGCAGAATCAGGAAAAATATTTAAAGCGAGGTATGTGGCAAAGGCATTTAACCAGAAGGAAGGAATTGACTACCATGAAACATTTGCTCCTATAGCAAATCTCACCTCAGTACGAGCATTAATGCAGATAGCTGCTCAGAAAAGCTTCCTGGTCCACCAGATGTAAAAACTGCCTATCTGCAGGCCCCAATTGAAGAGGAAATATACTTGGGCATTCAGTTTGAACAGAAAGAGGGAGAAATTAAAATGAACCAGAAAAGATACATACTAAAAATACTTGAAAAGTTTGGAATGTCAGAGTCTAGAGTTACACCTAGTGGTCTGAAAAATGGAATGTGATGGAAATGAGGAAGAAAACAATGAGATTGAAAACCCCAAGGTGTATCGTATAATTGTTGGTAGCCTGATCTATGCAATGACCTGTACAAGACCAGACATAAGCTGAATAGTTAGTAAACTTTCACAAACACTAGCAAAGCCAAAAACACAAGATGTAGTGGAGGCGAAACTTGTCATGAGATACCTAAAAGGTACGGTAGATTACGAATTGTCCTTTAAGAAAACAGACGAGGACATAAGCCTTATAGCATTCAGTGATTCAGATTGGGCATCTTCCATAGAGGACAGACGTATTACTACAGGGTACTGTTTTAGTTTGACAAAACAAGGGCCTGTTATTTCCTGGAAGTCCAAGAAACAGCCTACAGTGGCACTATCCACTTGTGAAGCTGAATACATTGGTCTAGCAAACACTACTCAGGAAAGTATGTAAATAACTCAACTGTTAAATTGGATGGATAATGGTATTTACTTTAATACCAAAATTCATGGAGACAATCAAGGGGCTATTGCACCGAGCAAAAATCCAGTGAGCAGATCAAGATCTAAACACATTGATGTAAAATACCATTTCATTCGTGATGCGGTCAGAGATGGAAAAATACACATTGAATACTGTCCAACAGAAGACATGGTTGCTGACATACTAACTAAAGTGTGTCAAAAATAAAACTTATCAAGTTCAAACATTTACTATCTGGATGTTAAATGTATATTGTTAATGTTCTCAACTAGTGGAGATGAGAACAAGTGGGGGTGTTATATATATAAATTATATGTTCTCATCTTTAATATTTTCATATCAGTGATTTCTCTTGTTACTGTTTTCTGATGTTCTTTGTAGAGTAACATCCATATGGGACTTTTATTTATTTTCTCTGTCAGCCGTAATGACTTTTATTTATGTTTTTCCTTTTTCTTATGTCACTTCCTTATATTGCGCAACAGAGACGTGTACAATATTCTAGAGAAGGTTTTATATGCTCCCACGAGCATTTGTTTTTCTTCTACTTTTGAATAATAAAACAGGAAAAACTACTTACGATCTTTGAGTGTAATTTGTTGGTCACATGGATGGATGATATTAATATCTTAAACATAAACATGGATCGTGAAGAAAGTTTAACAAGTTGAATTCAACAGTTTAATGTAATTTTCTGTTTTCTATGCTTCACACGAATTGAAGCCTGGAAGGATGAATGACATTAAAACTATTTTAAAATTAAGTTAGCAAAGTGGGTTTATTTTCTGTCATTATTGTATATTTATATTCTGTCTAAATATCCTGGCTGCGGATATTAGGATGTGATGGGGCAGATCAGGTAAATGGTAACATGTACAGAACAAGACAAAAGATTGAACACACTGCACACATTGAACATTACAGACTGTAGTTTGTGTGTAAGCCCCCTGTTGGGTATCTGTTCTCTATTGGTCAGGATCATTAGGGAACTGGTATAATTTACGTGATGGTTTATAATCAGTTTAGTAAGAAAGGGGGTTGGTAGCCTAGTATACACTGAAATGTTGTTGCCCCGTCGCTGATTTACATAGATAATTCTGGGTGATTAGGCACACAGTGAATAACATTCCCAGTCCGAGAGATGATTGTCTGTTAAAATGTGAAGGAATTTATTATGCACGCGTTTGCGTAACACATGACTCTTGTGGTGATGACCAGCTGTGAGACCACCCAATGTCCCTAACTTCTTAAAACATGCCGTCTAGACAACCAAGATACAGCGAAGTAACAAAGTCATACAAAAGTGCTGATTACCCTGTGATGCATGGGAAATGGAGTTCCATGATACTGTGCGACGTTAAAGTCAGGTTAATTGTGTGGCAAGATATTTGGAAATAAACACCTTTTATTATTGTCATTTTTAGTAAATATATACAGCTATACAAACTGTAATTATAATTAAACTAAATTATGTCCAAATTATAATTATAATTATGTTCTAATTATAATCAAATAATTGCAAAAATGTGAGGGGTGTACTCACTTTTGTGAGATATTTGATATATACTGGAACAATTTTTTTTTTTTTGAAAACAAAAACTACAAAATAATGTTAATTAAAAGGCTAAGTAGTTTATTGAAATAGACTAAGTCAACAAAGAAGATCACTAGATTCAACAAAATTTTTTGACTAAGCTTAAAGACAGTCATAAAAAAAAGGATGAAAAAAAACATTTTAATTTTATTGTAAATGAGCAGGAGCAGGATAAAGGATTAATTGTCACGTAATACATTGGGAGTTGACTTTGAATTTGTGCTCCTCCTGCTGTTTTGCAGCCCAATAACATTAGTTGAAAGAAGTTGTCAACCCCCTCCCCCCCAACTGAAACAGGTATAAAAATGTAAAGTGTGATGTTTCAATAGCATTGTTCTTTAAATGCTGTGTAAATCTGTGTGCAAAATGATTTTAATATATAATGTTTTATTCCTTCTTAGTTATTCTTGTATGTTCAGGCAACTTTTACAATTCATCTATTATAGCTTTTGCTACAATTATTTTACATGTAAATGTATTAAATCCAATAATCTTTTTTATTTTATAGATTGTAATGGACAGTCCCTGACCTCTTCTGGTTCTGTGATGCAGAAACCTGGAGAATCAGTCACACTCTCATGTACTGTATCTGGATTTTCTATAAGCAGCTACTACATGCACTGGATTCGCCAAAAACCTGGAAGAGGACTGGAATGGATTGGGCGTATTGATGGTGGTAATGGCAACACTATATTTGCCCAGTCCCTGCATGCTGTACCTGATGATAAAAAGCCTGAAAGCTGAGGATGCAGCTGTTTATTATTGTTCCAGAGACTCACACTTACACAATTGACTATAGACACATACAAAAACCTACACCAGCATTTTTCTTATTTAACATACATCTTATTTAGTTCAAAAGATGTGTCAGCTGTCTTAACAGTTTTTAAACAGCCACATGGCATAGATAATGTACAGATGACGAATCCAACAAACACAAAGTATGAAGGATTCAGTTGGTCTTTAGAAAAAAAATAAATAAATAAAATAAAAAATAAATAAATAATAATAAAAAAATATATATATATATATATATATATATATATATATATATATATATATATATATATATATATATACATATATATATACTCACTAAGCTCATATTCAATGTACATGCAATGGCTTTTTTTCTTTTTTACTATTCTCATTTTTTTCATAATTCTAACCACATGGTGTGTATGAAGCTGATTGATGTAACTAAGCAGGACACAGCAATGTATTACGGTGCAAAACACACATTGGTATGAACATAGAATTAACTGCACAATAACTCTAGTTAAGCAGCAGGTGTTAAACGACATGCTATTTTATTAAACTAGTCATGTTGTCACAGGTGCCTGGGGCACCTGTCCCTCATTTAAGATACTCATTGTCTCCGTTGGAGATTGGTTTATTTTGTGCACGTGACTGGGTATTTTTTGTATTTAGTTTCCGTCTTCCATTTTCCGCGTGCACGTCTTTGTTTGTGGTTACATCCCGGTGTTATTGCGTTTGTTTCGTTCCCTCCTTTCTGTTGGTGTCCCTACAACATTTTAATTAATAAATCCTGTTTTGTTTTTATGCCCGGTGTCTCCGAACTCTCCTTCCGTGCTCACGGTACAGCGCTGCGCAGGTTGTATCCGTGGGAGCGTTTTCATCCAGCGGTCCGGCGTACGCATTCTTCTCTGCGTAGCCGTTCCCGGGAAACGCTCACAAGGCGCAAGCGGCGTACGCATTCTCTCCCGCATAGCCGATCTCCCGGGGAAGACGAGCGCTTCTAACAGAAAGACGTGCCAAAGATCTGGAGTGTTCCGAGCACCGGGGTCACCTTTTGTCGAGCCGGAGTACCTGAGGCCGCCCGCTGCCAATTCCGAGCACCAAGGACCGCCCACTGCCGAGTCCGAGCACCAGTGACCGCCCGCTGCCTAGCCCGGGCAAGTGGCGCACGCATTCCCTTCCGCGTAGCCGATCTCCTGGGGAAGACAAGCGCTTCTAACACATGTATACACCAGAGAAATCACTGTTTAAAACTTTAAATAAATTATATTTCTTATTTCTATTTCTGGCTGAAATGAAATATTTGGTATGTACATTATACAATTATTATACAAGCAACATAAAGGAGTTTTAATTACACATTTTAACTAATCAAGGATTAAGAGGCCTAATTATGGGTTTAGAAGTTATTGGATTAAAAATATTGGGATCTTGGTAAATGCACTGAGGTAAAATCAATCATAATAAATTATGTAAGTTCATATTTGATTATATTTTATTTGAATGTGTTTTTTCTTAAGCTTAGAAAAAAGTATACTTGACAGAGGCACCTAGGTAAAACAACTTAAAAGAATCAGTAAAACTGTATCTTTCACATAACCTCTATTGTATTCTATAGATAGTAAATTGCTTTTCCCAGAAGAAACTGTGTTTCTTGTCCACTGTTTACTTGTAACAGATCAGTGGCTAGAGGTATTGATTCTAACTTTGAATCGCAGAGCACCTGAGTTTCAGGGTTGGGACATTTTTCCCCAGTGGCTAATTTTAATTTATCCTGTTGGCTGTTGCTTATGCATTTTATTCCCAGATTGTGCCTCTGGCCACATGTGTGGAACAGCTCATGTATAGTTGGTATTTGGCTGTCGGCAGAGTTCTGCAAGTTGTGACATTTCTTGTTGAAACTAATGATATGAGATGAACCAAGAGAGAATGGAAATGTCTTATTGTCACAATGCAATTAGCTTTTTTAAACATTGGTGTCTGACCTCAGAAAGGATGTACTTAATGAAAAGGTTATTATTCAGATAGACACAATCTAGACTTTCGCAGAAACATTTCTAAGAAGAGTAAGAGCTGCAAAACTTTATTACTGTAGAAATACTTATGAATTAAGAATTGATTGTTATAAAATCTGTAGGTGTATATGTACAAAAACATTTGTTCATACTGTTAATATTTTATTAAATACTTTCCAAATAGCAGCACGGTGGCTTAGTGGTTAGCACGTTCGCCTCTCAGCGCTAGGAATTCCCGGTTCGAATCCCCATCTGGGTGGAGTTTCCATGTTCTCCCCGTGTCTGCGTGGGTTTCCTCCAGGTTCTCCGGTTTCCTCCCACAGTCCAAAAACATGGATCAAGTTAATTGAATTCTCAAAATTGCCCCATATAGAGTGTGTCTGTGTGAGTGAGTGTGTGCCCAGCGATAGATTGGCGCCCTGTCCTGGGTCTATCTGCCCAGCGCCCGAGACGTTCTCCCCTGGATGGGCATGGGGAACCCCTAATAGAGGATAAGCGGGAGATAATGAATGAATGAATTTCCAAATAGGCGGCATGGTGGCTTAGTGGTTAGCACGTTCGCCTCTCAGCACTAGGGATTCCCGGTCAGAATCCCCATCTGGGTGGAGTTTCCATGTTCTCCCTGTGTCCACGCGGGTTTCCTTCGGGTTCTCCGGTTTCCTCCCAAAGTCCAAAAACATGGATCAAGTCATTTGAGTTCTCCAAATTGCCCCATATAGAGTGTGTGTGTGTGAGTGAGTGTGTGTCCAGTAATATATTGGCGCCCTGTCCTGGGTGTGTCTGCCCAGCGCCCGAAACGTTCTCTGGATGGGCATGGGGGACCCCCCCGCGACCCTAGTATAGGATAAAGCGAAAGAATGAATGAATTTCCAAATATCTAAAACTCATTAACCAACCAGCCCCACAATGCTTGAATTCTCTGTGTTCTACAATGGTGTTTTTTTTTGTAATTGACTATATTATTGAGCTATGGGACTACCACAGTAATACAACCTCTAACAATAACATTTTCTCATCTGTTGAGTTAAGTATGAGATTAACAAATGTCACGCACTACCGAGGGAGCGTTGAAAACCACCGTAGCGCTGAATGAACTCAGAAGGCGTGGGGAAGGAACATTCGATACAGGCCACGGACAACGCGTGACAACTAAAACAATGTCTGAGGACGGAACGGAAGTGATATAAACTTAAACCACACCATGTGATAAACAAAAAGCAACCAATGAAAATAACAAAATAATTAATTAAACAAGGAATACTTAACGAAAATAACTAAATGAAAACAGGCGAGAAGTGCAAGGTACTCCTTACAACAAGTCTCTAAATGAGAAAAAAATTATTGTCCTCTTATAATGAATTTAAAATAAGCAAAATTAATAACAGTTAGGTGGCTTAGTGGTTAGCACGTTCGCCTCTCAGCGCTAGGGATTCCCGGTTCGAATCCCCATCTGGGTGGAGTTTCCATGTTCTCCCCGTGTCTGCGTGGGTTTCCTCCGGGTTCTCCGGTTTCCTCCCACAGTCCAAAAACATAGATCAAGTTAATTGAATTCTCAAAATTGCCCCATATAGAGTGTGTCTGTGTGAGTGAGTGTGTGCCCAGTGATATATTGGCACCCTGTTCTGGGTATATCTGCCCAATAAATGAATGAATGAATATATTTTTATATTACCATAATAATTTAATTTGTGTGTACAAAATGGTAAAATAATAAACAATAATACTTTGACGTTTGTAAACACACAATAAATTATGGCATATTTTGGTAATATTTATTTTAATATAATACAGTATATACATTCCATTTTGCCATTAGGAGTCGCCACAGTAAAGAGAATTGCATATTTGATTTGAAACATTTTTACACTTGATATGATTTCTGACACAACCTTTCTATTTATACAGTTTGTTTCCAGTACTACATATGCATTAGTAGGGTACTCAAACTCACAATAGTCAGAATTGATTATCTTATTATATTTATCTTTAAATGTTAATTCCTTTCATTTATACTCATGTTTGTGTTCTGTGTTATCAAATACAAAGGCTTCACATTTTAATTCAGCTGAGACAATTTACATTTCATCACTATACATGTAATGAGTTAGCAGATAATTTAATTGAAACCAACTTACAAGTTAGAGAGCACCTTTGGACTACTGTACTTACAGCAGGATATATTAACTGCTGGTTTTATTTGTTGTAATATTGTGTACTTCACCTAATTTTATTTTACTTAAATTAATTATTTCGTATACAGTTAATGTACTTAGCTCTAAACACATAAGTCACAACAGCATTAACAATAACTTGCACAGAATTGAAGCCAATATATATTTCATTCGCATTGCGTGAATGTCCCGCATTAAAAGTGGGGGTAAAAGCCTTGCAGACTTGACTCCTTGTCGAACGATCCAGGCGGTTCTACGATTCGCTCGTCGACTCAACCCAGCCGTTCACTCCACTGGCTTCATTCACTCTCCAGATTCGAACACCTTTGCCGTGGCTCCTTCGTTCCCTCAATGCATTCAGAGACCCAACCAGACACTTCTTTGTCCAGTTTGTCACTTGCCAGTACTTACTTGTATTCCCACGAGCACGCAAAGTTCCATCCAACCAGTCTCAGCATGCAGCTTCCATGCCACTTCCCACATCTCCCTGACCCTGCCTGACCCTGAAATCACCTTATTAAGTTCCCTAGTGTTCCCAGAAATTACAGGGTACAGGTGCTGTCAATTTACCAATCCCTTCCAGAAAAATCACTTTACACCACTTAGCCATTGTCACCCATAACATATTTTTTCTAGATTTTAAACAGCACTAAATGTTTGCCAGGCCTTATATACTGTAGTAAATTGCATTTCCCACAAGAAACAGTGTTCCCACTCTTTACTGTTCTTGTAACAGATCAGTGGCTAGAGGTTTTGCTTCAGACATGAAGCTTTTAGCAGTGTAATTGTGTAATTATTCCAGCCAACTTCAGGTAATTATTGATTCTAACCCTGAGGCTCAGAGCACCTGAGGTTCAGGCCTCAGAGCACCTGAGGTTCATTTTTCCCCAATGGCTAATTTGAATTTTTTCCTGTTGGCTGATACTTTTGCATTTTATTCCCAGATCATGCCTCTGGTCACATATGTGTGGACAGGGAGAGCAACTCATGTATAGTTTGTTTTTGGCTGTCAACTGACAGCAAAACGCTGCAAGTTGTGACGTTTCTTGCTGAACCAAGAGACAAAGGAAATTTCTTATGGTCAGAATGCTTTTTTTTTTTTTTTGGTCCATGGTCATGCTAGAGGGAGGGGAGGCTAGTGACTTTATTTTAAAAATTTTACTTCATTCTTAAGTTATTTATTCATTATTTTAAAATCAAAGTCCAGTGCATTTATGTAAACTGTTATGCATAATTACACATATGTTTATACCTTAATTACAGTCAGATTAATAGCAGAAAGTGAATGTGTCAATTTATACATAAAAGTCTGGGTAGTGTTTCTCCACAAGACACACCTCCTGTTCATAAAATTTACATTTCGAAATAATCAAATTCATGCTGCAATACTGGACCACGCACTATTAATATGCTTAGAAAGTTTCTGTTAAGGTCTGGAGTTCAGAAAATCAACCCACATCATGTTCTCTACATCTCTTTTGCTTCTGCTGGCTCCTGCATCCTGTAAGAATTTTTATCAAGTTTATTTCTAAACCAATTTTATCTAGTAACATTTTATTTAACCTAAAATAATGCAGAACACCAGATATTAAAGTTTCTAAAACACGCAGACACAGGAAGAACAAGGAAACTTCACACAGACTGGGATTAGAACATGGAGCAATAAATCGGGAACATGTTAACCACTAAGCCATCGTTCCACACTAAAAAAATAATTTGATTTACTATAATGTTATAAATTTTAATGATAAATGAATAATAATAATAATTATAATAATAATATTGTGCTATGCACTAACGATGCACTCTACTGGAAATAACTATTTATGGACAGATTTACCTTTGATACTCTGAAGGAAACTAGGATATCCACCTATTTATCCATTATCATCCAACTTAATCTAATACTAGGATCACGAGGGGGTTCCTCATGTCCATCCAGGGAAGAGTGTTTTGAGCGCTGGGCAGATACATGCAAGGTAGGGGGCCAATCTATCCCTGGGCACGCTCACTCACAAATACATATGCACAAACACACACTATATGGGGCAATTTGGAGAATTTAATTTACCATAAATCCATGTTTTTGGACTGTTAACAGAAACCCGAGAACCCAGAGAAAAACCCACAGAAAAACTGGGAGAACAAGGAGACAAACTCCACCCAGACTGGGATTAGAACCTGGATCCCTAATGCTGAGAGGCAAACGTGTTAACCACTAAGCCACCAAGCCATCCTAGGAAATCAAAACAATGTAAAATTACATTTTATCGCAGACACATCACAACCCAAAAGGTGTAACAAAAATGACACTGGTTCCCAGTAGCTAGAGGGCTACCATACTTCCTAAATGAAATGAGAACTAGGTTGGTGACTGGACTTCATTAGTTGGTGGAATATTTTTAATAAATCAGAGTTGCTGAGGTATTGGAAAACTCTATGCAGTGTCTCTGCAGTGCTGAGGATCATCTACCACCCAAATAATTCTTGCTCTCTAATGGGTCCTGTAGGGGTATGAAAATTAAAGGGGATTACAAGTGGGTTTTCTGGTTCTTAATGCCTTAATGCTTGCTGTGCTGAATACTTTCTTAAATCAGCTTGGATTCCGCACTTTCCAGCATATATTTACCTGCACATTCTGTCACAAGAATTCTGTCACAAACTCCAAGGCTACCCACCGTTCCAGGTATATGTGCTCACCTCACCAGTGTGTATATGTGTGTCTTTCACTGCATGGATGGATTATATGTGGAGGCAAATTTCTCTGTGTGTAAAGCACAGTAGGCACAATAGATCACTGTAATAATTTATCATGTGGGCTTAGTGGTTAGCTCATTCGCCTCTCAGTGCTAGGGATTCCCAGTTGGAATCCCAATCTGGGTGGAGTTTCCATTTCCCCCCCGCGTGGGTTTCCTCCAGGTTCTCCGGTTTCCTCGCACAGTCCAAAAACATGGATCAAGGACAATTGAATTCTCCAAATTACCCCATATAGAGTGTGTCTGTGTGAGTGTGTGCCCAGCGATAATTTGGCGCCCTGTCCTGGGTGTGCCCGAAACATTCTCCCCTGGATGGGCATGGGGAACCCCCCCGCGACGCTAGTAGAGGATAAAGCATAAGATAATGGATGGATGAATACTTATTCACTTCAGTTGAATGGGATGTGCTGGGAGGATGGTCTGAAGCCATGCATGCATGAATTTTTCGTCAGGAATTGTGATATTGTCCATAATGTCCTGGGTTTATGCACTTGTGTAACATGACCAGACACAATGAGGACTGGAGACAGGATTTTCTAGAGTAAAATGTAGATTTATCTTAAACAGTTTATCATTGTAGGTTGGTTGGTGGAACTGTAGACACTGAAAAACAAACAGCGTTTTTGAATTCTCTCTGTGGTTAAGTCACTTGTTTACTTATTCTCTCTTTATCTCTCTCTAGTTGCACAGGCAATTAACATACAACTTCCACGTTCTTACTCCTGTATTTAATAAGATTACATAAACCAATCAAATATTCCATTAATTTTCGAGTTTCCACCCATTAACTGTGGAAAGTAAGCAAAGCACACTACTAACTCATTTTGTCACACAGTCATTCTTTTCTTATTTTAGAATCAAACTCCAATGTATTGACTTCGGCTGTAATGCCATACACATCATAATCACACATCTGTTTACACGTTAATCACGGCTATTAGTAGCAGGAAAGGAGTGTGTGCATTTATAGAAAATAGAGTGGGAAGTTAATTTGTTTCTCCACAAGACACACCTCCAGTCCATGAAGTGCACAATTACATGCCTTTTATAAATAATCAAATTAATGTTACAGGGCTGGATCTTGCACTATTTATGTGATTAGAGTTACTGTTGAGCTCTGGAGATCAGAATATCAACCGACATCATGTTCTCTTCATCTCTTTTGCTCTTGCTGGCTGCTGTATTATGTAAGAAATTTTATCAAGACTATTTCCAAACCACTGTTTTTTGTTAGATTTTAATTTAACCTTAAATAATACAATTCTTCCACCACATATTATGCAGCACCTAAAATTGGTAAATGTTGTACTTTATAGGTGTAAATTGTGTTAAACTGAACAGCCTGGTTTCAAGATGGTAAAACCAGGCGAAAGACTCTCCATCGACTGCAAAGTTTCATATTCAGTTACCAGCGATCACACAGGCTGGATTCGACAACCTGCAGGAAAAGCTCTGGAATGGGTTGGATTGATCAGTAGTGGTGGGAGCCTTTATTATAACGAGAAACTGAAAAATAAGTTTATTATCTCCAGAGACACCAGCAGTAACACAATAACATTACAAGGACAGAATCTGCAAACTGAAGACACAGCTGTGTATTATTGTGCTAGAGACTCACAGTGACACTGAGTAATGGATTCCACTTACAAAAATCTCACATTCTACACTTAATGCAACCTATAAAACATTCATTCATTATCTCCCGCTTATCCTCTATTATGGTCGCTGTGGGGTTCCCCATGCCCATCCAGGGGAGAACGTCTCGGGCGCTGGGCAGATAGACCCAGGACAGGGCGCCAATCCATCGCTGGGAACACACTCACTCACACAGACACACTCTATAGGGGGCAATTTTTGAGAATTCAATTAACTTGTTCCATGTTTTTGGACTGTGGGAGGAAACCGGAGAACCCGGAGGAAACCCACGCAGACACGGGGAGAACATGGAAACTCCACCCAGATGGGGATTCGAACCGGGAATCCCTAGCGCTGAGAGGCGAACGTGTTAACCACTAAGCCACCGTGCCGCCCCCTATAAAACATGTAACAAAAAAATTGTTGTTATTCTGCGGTGCTCTAACCTAGATAAAAGCAAGCAAATGAAGCCAGGAAGTATGGGTAATTGAAATAGCGTTTTAGTAAAGCACAAATTAGAACTAAGTCTTCAAACAGCGCGTGACAATAAAGATGCGCAACTAATGAATGACAAAAAACACAGAAACTAAATAGCAAAAAGGGAACATATGACCAAGTCCAGCAACCAATAACCAAACACAATTAATTAACAAAAACACCCATACATAATAAGGAACAGAGGACTGAATAAAACCAAAAACTAAAACGAAAAAAGTAAGGAGTGGAACTCAAAAGGATCTGTCACTGTTTCTCACGCT
This sequence comes from Corydoras maculifer, assembly GCA_019802435.1. NCBI lineage: Eukaryota > Metazoa > Chordata > Actinopteri > Siluriformes > Callichthyidae > Corydoras > Corydoras maculifer. The sequence goes on along the minus strand of JAFMOD010001908.1, from coordinate 51,765 downwards.
CTTGGTACCCGTTTTGTTTTGTTCTGTGTTGGCAGTTACTGCACTTCTGCTGCCGTCCACCCTGTCTCTAGTTTACAAGTGGATTGGGACGCTACGCCGACAACGTCACGCTCTGACATCACGCGCCGATGTCACGCCACTACCACAATTCCTGCGCTACCTACCAGCGCAACTACAATAAATCTTCCTCTGACTCTCTACCTCTGTCTACAGACTGGTTCATCCAAATAGCAGATCCTTCCACGTAGTTGGGGGATCCCCCTCCAGGGGAGAACGTCTCAGACGCTGGGAAGATACAGCTAGGACAGGGCACCAATCTATTGCTGGGCACACACACGCACACAGACAGGCACAGAAACACACTCCATATGAGGCAATTTAGGAGAATTCAATTGACTTGTTTTTGGACTGTGGGAGGACCGGAAACCCACATGGGCACGGGGAGAACATGAAAACTCCACCCAGACAGGGATTCGAATCGGAAGTCCCTAGCACTGAGAGGCGAACATGCTAACCACTAAGCCACCTTACCGTGTATATATATATATATATATATATATATATATATATATATATATATATATATATATATATATATATATATATATACATATGTCTTGCAGTGACAGTGTTTTGGAATTACTGGATTGTAAATACTGCATACTGTCATAATGCCCTCTAATAGATTCTATGTTTGTTTTACACATCTATGTTTTTGTATAATCAGATATGATTATATATCTATTCCTTCATAGTTTCTGTACTTTATCATCTTATCCTTATATCCCTATCGATATACTAAGTAACAGTACGTTTTTCTTATGGATGTTGTCTGCTCAACAATGCTTTGTGAATTTTGTGTCTGATTCATTTATCCCAAATTAGCACACACCACCAACAATCAGTGACACTGCATTATGGGGGGTGCTGACCAACAGTGACTAGAGTAAAGGTGAGTCCTTATAAAGTATGCAAAGAAACAGGTGAAATAAAATCTGTTATAGCAGAACTGCAACATGCATGTGATGAAACCACAAACACAGACTCGTAAATGCCTGTGCAGGGGAGAGTTGGCAGGAGTAAGAGATATAAGGAAGTTTAGTGCAGAAAATGCAGATAAACTATAATCCATAATGTGAACAAAACTTCAATGTGCATGTTCTATTGAAACCACATTGAAACATAGATTTGTAAATGTGAGCAAGGAAAGAAGGTAATATAAGTAAGTACTATAGGGAAGGGGAAAAGGGATCATCTCCGATACTTCATGATTCCATGCAGGCTGTTATGAACACATCTACGAACACTGTAAAAAATAGCCGTGGAATTTACCCAAAAACACTGTTAAATCACAACATAAAAATATCGTAAAGTGGAAAGCATAAATGTTATGTTTATATCACAGAAATACTTTTTAATGTTGTTTTTACAACAAAAATATGTGAGTATAATCAAATGTATTTGTTAAAACTACAAATGGTGGTTAAAAACACAGAAAAATATTGTAATAGCCATATGTCATGGTGCGTGACGTCACACAAAAAAATAGTCCGACCTTGATCCAAAAAACAGAAGGTATTTATTGACGTTTTTGTTAAGTAACAAATAAGGAGAAACGAAAACCAAAAAGTCAAAACGAAAAATCATACGCCGGTGCGACACCGGGACGAAAACCAAAGGGCGAGGCCTCAACGGAGCGATGTCCGTGGAACAAAGGACAGGTGAGAGGCCGAACGTGCTGGCGAGATGTGCCAAACCGGAGTGCGATCCAATCCAGAGGGATTAGGGCTAGGAGAACACACAGTTAGCACAGATGACGCAACGAATTCTGCGCAATCTCCGCCCACGGCAGATAGCGTGGCCAGTCCGACGGGTTATTATGGCAGAACACGCGCAGGAATTTGTTCAGTTCTTGATGCGCCCGTTCGCACAGCCCGTTAGTCTCTGGGTGATGTCCCGACGAAAGACTCACCCAGAGTCCCCAACTTCTCAAAGAACCCTCGCCAGGCGGCGCAAGTAAACTGTGGACCCCGGTCCGACAAAATGTCTTCGAGAATGCCAAAACCCGTAAAAATATGCCGAAATAGTAACTCGGCCGTGAGAAACGCCGACGGGAGGCCTTTGAGGGGAATGAATTTAACTGCCCTAGAGAAGCGGTCACTAAGAGTCATGATGGTGTTAAGTCCCTCAGATGCGGGCAGATCTGTCACGAAATTGACAGCAACATGTGACCAGGGCCGGGCCGGTATGGGTAAGTTTGCCAACAGGGAGTGATTTCGGTGTCTTACACGCGGCGCATATGGAGTACGACTTCACGAAGTTGTGCGTGTCCTTGTGAAGTGTCTCCCACCAATACTTTCTGCGAAGGAGTTGAATGGTGCGTGCGACGCCCAGATGTCCGGTACTTAAGGCCGTGTGTGCCCAGGTGATGAGCCGACCACGGAATGCGGGAGGTACGTACAGCGCTCCGCTAGGACAGTGGTGTGGACGTGTTGCGCAATGCCCTCCGGATCTCCCCATCCAGGTTCCACTGTATCGCATTCAAAAAGCGTGTGGGAGGTATGATAGGGCGTAAACAGTCGGGGTCCGGTGTATTGTCCTCATGCAGGCGGGAAAGGGCATCAGCGACCGTATTAAAGCTGTCTGGTCTGAACGAAATGATAAAGTTAAAACTGTTAAAAAATAGTGACCAACGGGCCTGACGGGCATTCGGACAGCGAGCTACCTTAATGTACTGGATATTTTTATGATCCGTAATAACAGAAAACAGGGTAGAGGTGCCGATCAACCAATGCCTCCACACTTCGAGAGCCAGCTTAACCGCTAATAGCTTGCCGTCCCCGATGGAATAATTGCGTTTGGCAGGAGATAGCTTACATGAGAAAAAAGCTACCGGTCGAAGCGGGGACCGGCTGCTGACGCGCTGGGAAAGTACAGCCCCTACCCCATAAGCTGAAGCATCCACCTCTACCACGAAAGGTTTCTTAGGATCCGGGAGAGCCAACACTGGTGCCGACGCGAAACGGTGTTTAAGGTTAGTGAACGCCCGATCTGCCTCCGGAGTCCAATTCAGATGTTTAGGTTGTCCCTTAAGCAGTGAGGTCATCGGGAGAACTACAGTGCTAAAAGAGCGAATAAATTTGCGGTAAAAGTTGGCAAATCCTAAAAACCGCTGCACCTCACGAACAGTAGTGGGGATCGGCCAGTCCAGGATGGCGCGAACCTTCCCAGACTCCATTGACATGCCCCCGGGCGACAGGTCGAACCCCTAAAAATGAAACCCTTTCCTGAAAAAAGACACATTTCTCAGCTTTCACGATTAGATGGTGCTCTAATAATCGTAGTAATACCTTCCGCACATGCAGGCGATGGGTCTTGAGATCCTGAGAATAAATGAGGATGTCATCAATGTAGACCAGAGTAAAGTCCTTAAGGAAATCACGCAAAACGTCATTAACAAACGGTTGGAAGACGGCCGGGGCATTATTCGTAGTGCCCTGTAGTGGTTACAAACGCGGTTTTCCACTCATCACCCTCCTTAATGCGCACCAAGTTGTAAGCGTTACGAAGGTCGAGTTTGGTAAATATGGTCGCCTGACCTAGACGTTCTAACGCCGAAGGCACCAAGGGCAAAGGGTAAGCATAGCGGCGTGTAACTGCATTGAGACCCCGGTAATCAATTCAAGGGCGGAGTTTGGAGTTCTTTTTGGGTACAAAAAAGAATCCCAAAGCTACTGGGGATTTAGAGGGCCGGATGATGCCAAGCTCCAGAGCCTCTGCTATGTATTTACGCATAGCCCGGTTCTCCGTCACAGAGAGAGGGTAAGGACTGACCCTGGGGAACTTAGCGCCGGGGACCAACTCAATAGCACAACTGTACTCCCGATGAGGGGGCAAATGCTTCGCTTGCTTATCACAGAAAACCTCAGCTAAATCTGCGAATTCCGAAGGGACCCCGGTGGGTAACTTAGCCACCCCAGCGGGAAAGGGACACGACCTGCGAACGAATTTTACCCACCGTGTTAGTGAGACAATGGGAGAGGCAATATTTGGACCACTGCAAACTTCCACGCTCTGACCAGGAGATGACAGGGTCGTGCTGCTGCAGCCAGGGTAAGCCGAGGATCGTCGTGGCGCTAGGAGAGTGGATAGTAAAAAAAGAAATCATTTCAACATGCAATGCGCTAATCTGTAGAGAAACATGTTCTGTGTAATGAGTCACCACCCCCTGATTGACAGGCTGCCCATCCACCCCACAGATAGGTAATGCTTTGGGTAGCTTGTGGAGCTGAAGTCCCCACTGTAATGCCTCAGAATCAATGAACACCCTAGAGGTATAGGTAGTGTCTCTGCAGGATACAATCACCGGGAGATACCAGAGGCTGGAGACGTCCCTTCTAGTGGTGCTTACCGGGGGAACTGCTGGCTGGGATGGACGCTTCTCAGGCCGAGGCCGTGCAGGACGGCCTCTCCTCTGAGGTTTGTTCTCGCATGAACCCAATAGATGGTCGGCACTACCGCAATACAGGCATAATCCAGACCGGAGGCGACGAGCCCGTTCGGAAGGGTTGACTCGTCCGAAGGGTTGGGAAAATGGGCATTCCTCCCAGGATCAGAACGTGGGGATCGACTGGCACGGAGTTGGTCCAAGTTGATAGCGGTGGTGATGAGCGTCTCAAGAGACATCCATGTGTCCCGACAGGCTAAGTCCTTCCGGATCTCATGTCGAAGCCCAAAAGGAAGGTGGTCAGGAGCGCTGGTTCATTTCACCCACTCCGGGCGGCCAAGGTGCGAAACTCTAACACGTAGTCAGAGACGGGCCGATCTCCCTGTTGAAGCTTATGCAGCAGCTCTCCGCACGGGCGTCCATGTCGCGCATGGTCAAAGGTGCTCTTAAAAAGATTTAGGAACAGAGCATAATCCCGGGTCTCTGCCGATTGGGACTCCCAGAAAGCGGCGGCCCATTCCCCTGCTTGACCCACTAGACGAGACATGATGAAAATGATTTTTTGAGCATCGGAAATGGGGGGTCTATTAGCCAAAAAGAGCTCGCAATGAAAGAGGAATGTGCTGCAAGTCTCCGGGGCCCCCTCATAGCGTTCCGGTTCTGTGAGTGCCAGAGGGTTCGAAGAACCCATTCCAGCAGCAGACGGTGGTGGAACAGGGGCAGGTGTGCTGACGGGCGCTTGGTTCCGGAGGTCCACCATGACCTGTTTCTGAGCATCCTGGCGTGACAGGATGGTGTGCAGGTTCATACCCAGGAATTCCTGGTGGAGCTCTCCCAGTTTCTGGCCCAACAACAACGCCTCCGGTGATCCCGCCCTGGGGTTTGTGGCGTTGGATTCTGTCATGGTGCGTGACGTGACACAAAAAATAGTCCGACCTTGATCCAAAAAACAGAAGGTATTTATTGACGTTTTCGTTAAGTAACAAATAAGGAGAAACGAAAACCAAAAAGTCAAAACGAAAAATCATACGCCAGCGCGAAAACCAAAGGGCGAGGCTTCAACGGCGCGACGAGCCGGTCCGTGGAACAAAGGACAGGTGAGAGGCCGATCGTGCTGGCGAGATGTGCCAAACCGGAGTGCGATCCAATCCAGAGGAATTAGGGCTAGGAGAACACACAGTTAGCACAGAAGAACGCAAATCAGTCCAACGCGAACGACACCGCCACAGCGTCACTGTGACATATAACATATAAGTAATTCACTTTACAACTTTATGCTGTATAATTTTAACACGATTGATGGATTAATCAAAATAGTGGTTATAAATATACTGTATTTTCAGGTTGGGGGAGGGGGATCCCTCAATTTTTGAAAAATAAAAACTGATCCCACAGTAAATAATTTAAATAAACTAATAAATCTAAGCAAAATGACAATAAGTTTGCCTAGAGCAGGAGACCTGAGTTTTATTCCCACTGAAAGCTTTCAACCAAGGTCATTTTTAAATTTGTGATATGAGAAAATTGTAATAAGATGTAATATTTCTCGTTTTGAAAGGAAAAGTAAGTCTTGTTTGAGAATGTCAGCAGCTTGAAATTTATTTATATTGACATACACCACCAAAAATCTATAAATATTTTTATTTGATTTCTTTTATTTTAATATGGCAAAAAAGAGTAATCTTCATTTAATTTTACAACTTTACGTTTAAAAAATGTTTTTAATAAAACTCCCTGACCCTAAAGAGGTGGAGTTTCGCCACTGCAACATGGAGTCAAGCCTGCCATCCAGTAACCAGACTTGTACTATTTTGGGTCAAGGAGTAATATAATTTTGAATTTGTAAGCGTGCAGCTGACGCTCGTTTTTATTGGACGATACACTGAGAGGGCGGAGGAACGTGAGCCTCATGTTCAATGCTGCAGCTGACGTCAATAACGGGCCGATGTCGCCGTCGTCTGTGGAGAAGCGAGCACATGTTGTAAGCTAGTGCCGTGAGCGTTTAGCTGCTACACCAATGCATGATTAGAAGTTAGTTTCACTAAAAATCACACACAGACACCTAATTTTCAAAAAAAAAAAATGATCAACTGCAATTTTTGCACAAAGAAAATGGGTACATTAAGAACTTATGTGCTACATTGCAGAGTACATAGAAATGAGCCTTGTTGTGTTTTTAAGTGTGTTGGTGTTAACTGTAGTCAAACATTTACAACTTACTCTGCTTTCAAAGTCCATTTTTATCGTGTGCATAATGCCCCTGCGCCACACGTTACAGCCGTTGTTGCTGATTTAAAACGCGCAGTTGCATTATGTTCCCGCCATTTTCGCATGGTGAAAGAACTAGTGTCTCACTTAAATGACTATATTGGAGAGGGCAGGTCAGTGTCATGCCCAGTTAGAGGTTGTAAAAATGTATTTATAAAAAAGTCGTCATTTACTTCTCACATGTGTAGGAAGCATAAAGCATGCTCCCCTGATCGTATTGATCACGTGTAATTGGAAACTCAGCCCTCACGTGCACTTGCTATTACAGACGATTCTGAAAACGCACATGAAGCCATGCAAGCAACCAGTAGTCAATCTATTGACATGCTAGAGAATGATAGTGACTCATATCTCAGAAATGTGTGTCTCTTTTACCTTAAACTGCAAGGGCAGATGCTCATACCTGCCTCTACTGTCCAAATTATTGTTAAGGAAATTCAAAATATTCACGAGTTAGGTCAAGCCTACACCATATCAAAAGTAATGTCCTTATTAAAATATTAGAGGAAGTGATCAGTCAAATATATGACTGCATGAAAAAGTCAGATTTGTTCTCTGCCTGTCATCAGGGACAGTTAAGAACAGTATACTCCAGAAACCAGACATTCACAAAAATGTTTAAATATACAGAACCCCAAAAACTGGCTTTGGGATTGGATAAATAAATGAAACAAAAATATGCTTACTACATACCAGTGACAGAAACTCTGAAGAGCTTCTTACAGTCAACTTTATGGAGGAACACAAAGTCAGAACAGTCTAGAGATGCTGACACCCAGATTCTTACAGATGTGTATGATGGACAACATTTCAAATGTAACCAGTTTTTTATTGAAAACCCTGAAAGCCTCAAACTGATTTTGTACCAAGATTCATTTGAAATTGTAAATCCATTGGGTTCTGCCAAGAGGACACACAAAGTTCTTGCAGTCCATCTTTCAGTAGCAAATCTACCCATTCATTTGCATTCAAACACTGATAATATGTTTTTACTATTGTTGTGTATTGAGAATGACCTTAAACGTTTTGGAATACACAAAGTTTTCTCAGAGTTGTTGGCAGATCTAAAATCCTTCGAAACAGATGGTATAAATGTAGATGGAGAAACTGTGAAAGCCGGTCTGTACTGCATTGCTGGGAATAACTTGGGTTCTCATTGCATAGGTGGGTTTACAGAGAACTTCAGCCGCTCTCAATATTTTTGCAGGTACTGTGAAATCACAAGAAATGAGTTTGAGACTGATCCGAATGCCTGTGGTCCTCCACGCACTTCAGAGACATATGACGCTGTTGCTGAACTTCAGGGTGAAAACATCCAAGAAATCAGAGGGATAAAGGTAAACTCTGTATTTAATACCCTTCAGTCCTACCATGCCTGCCAGCCACCTTGTTTAGGTCATGACCTCTTTGAGGGAGTTTTGTCATATGATCTAGCACTGTACCTGAAGAACATTATAAAAAAGAAAAAATGGTTCACATACACACTCTTAAAAAGGCAAATAAAACAGTTAAAAAATTATAAAGGATCTGAAGCCCTCACAGTGCCGTGCGCTGTCAACCCTGATGGATCTAGGTTGTCAGGGCAAGCCATTCAAAACTGGAACCTTCTGAGATTGTTACCTGTTTTAATTAGTGATAAAGTGCAAAATCATGAAGATGAAGTATGGCAGTTGGCTCTTCAGCTTAAAGACATTGTGGAGCTTATTTGTGCTCAGAACATTTCCTTGTCCCAGACAGCATATCTTGAAATTTTGATCCAAGAATATTTGGAGTCGAGAAAGATGTTATTTCCTGAAATTCCATTCAAACCGAAGCACCACTTTTTGCGCCATTATGCAGCACTGTTGTTGAAATTAGGTCCATTAATAAGATTGTGGATGCTTAGATTTTAAAGTAAGCACGGTTATTTTAAAAGGTGTGCTAGACACTTAAAAAACTTCAAAAACATATGTCAAACCTTGTCAGAGCGTTATCAGATGTATCAGGCATATCTTTTAGCGGGGCAAGAATGCAGGACAGTACTGCATGTGAAGGATGGCTGTGCCTTTTATCCAAACATCTACAGTGACACTATTAAACATGCAGTCAAGGAGTTTGCTGTTACAGAAAGCAACACTACATTTACCACTGACATTCAGTACAAGGGCACTCCATATAAAAAAGGACAGTTTATTGTGTGCAGAAATGAGGAGTACATGAAGTTTGGTGAACTTATACTCATCTTGATTCAAAATAATACAGCTGTGTATGTTTTGATAGATGCCCACAAAGGAATCTTCCTCTCAGAATACCATTTGTATTCTGTGACAAAGGACAGTCTTGGGTTACAGTGTATTAACATCGATAACCTAAGAGATTTCTATCCTTTGTTATCCTACATCCTTGATGGAAACCTCACAAGTGTGACATGGTGCATGTTCCTGCTCTGTTACATATATTTCTTTCTGTTTTGTTGACATTTCTTCTTCAGCACAAGTATGAGTGACTCAGAGCCAACCTTCTTACATGATGCCATCATGGAAGTCCTACAAGAACTTCCGACAGTAACCAAAGTGTTACACATTCCCGTTCACGCCTCGCGGTTCCTCTCTCTCCTTCACACACACCCACTACATGTTCACTCCCCGCTGCTGCACACACCGCACCTCACACGCCCACTTCCACACCTGACACTGATACCGGTAATCACAGATCACCCTCTCCAGATTATTAGTTGCAGGTGTGCCCCGTTGATGGCAGCGTCCTCTTAAGCCACCGTTCCGGATCCATCGGCGCAGAGTTTTTTGGTTTCACCCCGCTCGTACGTTCTGTCGCTTCCTGCTTCGTGCGGCCGCTAAGTACATTGTTCTACGCTCCTGGCGAGACTCTCCTGATGTTTGTACTGACTCGCTGCCTCTTCTTAGGATCGCGCTCCTCAGTAAAAGACATCGGGGACTCCGCGGCATATGCCCTCCTCGCCTGCGCTTCACGCCGCTCGCCCACTGGTTCCGTGGTGAGCTGCGGCTTCCCGCTGCTTCTCGGGAGATTATAAGACTGGACATTGTTTTTGTTTTTTGCTATTGCTTGATTCCCGCCTGGAGGAAATAAACTTTTGCGTTAACCCTTATAAACACGCCTCCCTCCATTCCTCCGGCTACGGGACGCTAAACTTTGACATAAAACTCTGCCAAAAGATTCGACGACGATGGAGCCAACCGAGGAGGTATTGCAGGCTCAAGGACGCGCCCTGGTGGAACTCAAGAGCGGGCTCAGGGAGATGACCCGAGCAATCCAGACGCTGATGGGTCGTCTGTCTGAGCTAGAGCGCGGCGCAGAATCACTGAATAGTTTTAAAAAATTGCTGAAGACATTTAGGTTTGATGAATTTACAGTATAGTTGGTTTTCTTCATAGCTTCTGACTTGTGGTGTTCTCATTTGTAAGTCGCTTTGGATAAAAGCGTCTGCTAAATGACTAAATGTAAATGTAAAAATGACTAAATGTGATGCCTTTCGGCCTCACCAACCCCCCTGCGGTCTTCCAGGCCTTCATTAACGACGTGCTTCGGGAGTTTCTCCACCAGGGGGTTATCGTCTACCTTGACGACGTACTGTTTTTTTCTAGGGACCTGTCCTCCCATGTCACATTAGTTCGACGGGTGTTATCACGTCTCCTCGCCAATGGGCTGTATGTTAAGGGGGAAAAGTGCGTTTTCCACCGGGACTCGGTTTCCTTCTTGGGTTTTATCATCTCCCATAAGGGGATCGAGATGGACCCTGGCAAGGTGCAAGCGGTCGTGGACTGGCCAATGCCGACCTCACCCCGAGATCTGCAACGATTCTTGGGGTTCGCTAATTTTTATAGACGTTTTATCCGGGACTTTAGTCGCATTGAGCTGCCCCTCACGTCCAGTCTTAAGGGTAACCCCTCCACGTTGCGCTGGAGCCCGGAGGCGGATCGGGCCTTTAATTCGCTAAAACAACAATTTACCACCAAGCCGGTATTGGCCCACCCGGATCCCGGGCGCCAGTTCATCGTGGAGGTGGATGCCTCTTGTAGTGGGGCCGGTGCCATGTTTTTCCAGTCCACGGGTGGGTTAGCTCAAGCGCACCCTATCGCATATTTCTCCTGCAAGTTCCTGCCGGCCGAATGCAATTATGGGATCTGGAGCTTTTAGCCATCAAATTGGCCCTGGAGGAGTGGCGACATTGGCTTATGGGGGCCACTCTCCCCGTCCTAATTCTAACTGACCATAAGAACTTGGAGTTCGTTAAAAGTGCGCGAAGCCTCAATGCACACCGAGCCCGTTGGGCACTCTTCTTTAACCAATTCAACCTCCAGATCTCATTCCGCCTGGGGTCGGAGAACAACCGGGCTGATGCCCTTCCCAGACTACATGGCCCCTCTCTATCGGACCCTGACCATGGTAGTACCATCATCCCCGCTAACAAATTCCTGGGTCTGATCCGATGGAAGGTCGATACCCAAATCCATGAGGCATTGCGCACCACCACCATACCACCCAATTGTCCCGAGGGGAAGACGTACATCCCGGTGGCCTTCCGTCCCCGAATTTTCAGGTGGGCCCATTCCTCTCTGTGCACTGGTCATCTGGGCGTCCTTCACACCACCAGCTTATCCAACGGAGGTACTGGTGGGAGTCCTTACAGGCGGATGTACAGTCATCTTTGCGCTCTTGTGCCACCTGCGCTGCCTGTAAGACACCCCGGGACCTTCCAGCGGGTAAGCTGTGCCCGTTGCCAGTGCCGGAGCGGCCCTGGGCCCACATAGCCTTAGATTTTGTGTCCGGTCTCCCCTCCTCCAATGGCTACAACACTATCCTCTTGGTCCTCGAGCGGTTCTCCTGGGCGGTTAATCTTTTCCCCCTTAGGGGGCTGCCCTCGGCGTTCGAGACGGCCAAACTTTTATTCTCTCGGGTGTTCACCTCGTTTGGGATCCCGGAGGTTATCCTCTCTGATAGAGGCCCCCAGTTTACGTCAGCCGTTTGGAGGGCGTTTTGAGAAAAGCTGGAGTCCTCCGTCAGCCTCTCCTCGGGGTTCCACCCCCAAAGCAATGGGGCGTGTGAACGCTCGCATCAGGAGACAAACAAATTCCTCCGGATTTATGCTCACCGCAATCCATCCGATTGGTCGCGGTACCTCCCCTGGGCGGAGATGCGCCACTCGGCCACCGGTCTCACCCCGTTCCAGTGCATGCTGGGCTACCAGCCTCCCTTTGCACCCTGGAGCGGGGAGGAGTCTGAGGCTCCGGCAGTGGACGCCTGGTTCCAGCGCAGCGAGGAGGTCTGGGGACAGGTCCACCAGCAGGTAGAAGCAGTAATCCGGAGATACAAAAACTTCGTGGATCGCTCTCGGGGTGACGCTCCCCAATATAAGGTAGGCGACATGGTGTGGCTCAGTACTCGGGACATCCGGTGTCGTCAGGGTACCCGCAAACTCCTGCCCCGGTTTTTGGGTCCTTTCCGGATAGAGGCCGTCGTTAATGAGGTCACGGTTCGGCTTAAGCTTCCGCGTCATTTGCGGGTGCACCCGACCTTTCATGTCTCCCTTCTTAAACCTTTCGTTCCAGGTCCGCTGGATGCTAATTGGACAAAGTCCAATAGAGAGACACAGGAGGGAGATGAGTCGAACATCTACGCTGTGTCCTCTCTGTTGGACTCCCGCCGGCACCGGGGCAAGGTACAGTACCTGGTAGATTGGGAGGGATTCGGCCCTGAGGAGAGTAGCTGGGTCTCGGCCGAGGACATCCTGAACCCGAGCATCATCCGGGAGTTCCACTGGGATCACCCCGATCGCCCCGCCCCTCGGCTTAGGGGTCGGCCGCCTCGCCGGGGTCCACGAGCTGGGTCTCGAGGAAGCAATTCCCAGGTAGGACCGCCTTTTTCTGGGGGAGGGGTGATGATACACATTCCCGTTCACGCCCTGCGGTTCCTCTCTCTCCTTCACACACACCCACTACATGTTCACGCCCCGCTGCTGCACGCACCGCACCTCACACGCCCACTTCCACACCTGACACTGATACCGGTAATCACAGATCACCCTCTCCGGATAATTAGTTGCAGGTGTGCCCCGTTGATGGCAGCGTCCTCTTAAGCCGCCGTTCCGGATCCATCGGCGCAGAGTTTTTTGGTTTCACCCCGCTCGTACGTGCTGTCGCTTCCTGCTTCGTACGGCCAATCAGTACGTTGTTCTACGCTCCTGGCGAGACTCTCCTGATATTTCTACTGACTCGCTGCCTCTTCTTAGGATCGCGCTGCTCAGTAAAAGACATCGGGGACTCCGCGGCATACGACCTCCTCACCTGCGCTTCACGCCGCTCGCCCACTGGTTCCGTGGTGAGCCACGGCTTCCCGCTGCTTCTCGTGAGATTATAAGACTGGACATTTTTTTTCGTTTTTTGTTATTGCTTGATTCCTGCCTGGAGGAAATAAACTTTTGCGTTAAACCTTATAAACACGCCTCCCTCCATTCCTCCGGCTACGGGACTCTAAACTTTGACACAAAGACATCCTAGAAGAGCATTTGCAGTCCATTGGAGTTGAGACGTATGATGATTTACGCTTCATAGAGGAGGCTGATTTAAAGACAGGGGTCTTAAAAGAGGCTGATTTTTTTTTTCTGTTTGGAAATAAAAATGTAAGAATGCTGCACAATTAACAGGTGCCAAATTTTAAAACTTTTTACTAACATTTTTCATTATTGAGCTCACATTCTGAGAGTTACAAATGTTCTACTAATGTTTTACTGTTATTTAGCTCACTGTTCTTACATGTAGCTAATTTAAATGTTAAAGAAATGTATTTGTAAATAATACGTTCTAAATTTAATAATGTAAATCTTATTGTGAAAGTTAAATGTTGAATTTTACATTTAGGTATTTTGGAAAGGAATGCAGCCTTTGCTTTTGGTGCTGGACTCAAGATATGACATCATCCTGAGACAATGTCTTCTAGAGAAGCTTTTGCTGCACTGGAGGGCTAGCAGTTGCTATTGTCTCAGAATGATGACATCATTCATATTTACATGTATTTTTTAACATTTAAATGTAACATTTTGTAAAAATTTGCAACATTATGATAAATAATGTACTGTATCTGGATTGTCACTTAGCTGGTTACACTGGATCCGTCAGAAGCCAGGAAGAGGGCTGGAGTGGATTGGGCGTATTGGCGGTGGTACTGGCACTATATTTGCCCAGTCTCAACAGGGCCACTTTGCCATTACTAAAGACACCAGTACAAACAAGGTGTACCTGGAAATAAAAAGCCTGAAAATTGACGATACAAGAGTTTACTTCTGTGCACAAGAGTCACACTGATGCAACTTATTTTAGAGCCATACAAAAACATTGCTCTTCTAGGGGGAAAATTACTGTCAAGTTTACCCCTGAGGCTTTCAAAAAACAAGGTCTTCCTGTTATACATATTAACTGTACTTGTATATATTTTCTGATAATAATTAATTATTTAATTAATACATTCATTCATTCATCATCTTTAGCTTAATCCCCTGTTAGGGTTGCAGGGGGGTTCCTCATTCCCATCCAGGGGAGAACATTTCCGGTGCTGGGCACACACTTATTTAAACAGACACAATTTAAGAATTGTTGTATCCTGAATTTTCTGTTTGAACAAGGGTTGCATTAGTAAATAGAAAATAAAAAAAAGTACATTGACAATCGTAAAAGTATTGTATGAAATTTATTTGCACCGAGTAATTGTCTTAAAAATCTTATTTTTGCCTCTGTTATTCTTTTATTTTTTTATTATTTTAGAATCAAACTGAAATGTATTGACTTCGGCTGTAATGCCATACACATCATAAGTACACATCTGTTTATACGTTAATCATGGCCAGATTACACTATAAAGTGGTAAGTTGATTTGTTTTTCTACAAGACACAACTCCCATGAAATGCACAATGAAATGTCCATGAAATGCACAATTACAGTGCATACCTTTAAAATAATGAAATTAATGCTACAGGGCTGGATATTGCACCATTTACATTATTGCACCATTTACTGCACCTGAGTCTGCGACTATATATACTTCCGGGTTCCAGGGTGATGTTGTGAAGTATTGTTTTCCCGTGAGACTTACTGAGTGTTACTACATCTCTGATTGATTCCGGTTGCTGTTTTCCCTGCCTGTTATTCCTGACTACTCTCCTGGATTAGCCCTTTTGGTTTTGACGCACTCTCGACCTGTTTATGTCTGACAACTCTTATGGTATTGCCCTTTTGGATTTGACGCCAATAAACTTTAATTCTGCTTATTCTTTGTGCGCAACCGCCTTACAGAATACTTTGCCAACCAACGATGGCGGAATAAAATACATTGGAGCGAGCTCTCGCGGAGCAGGGTTCTGCTTTGGATCAACATAGCAAGGTGTTCGATTCACTTTCCACCGTGATCAATCGTCTCGTCAACAAACCGACCAACAACAACTCGCTTAAGTTACCAAGGCCCTGAAGGAAATAATGGCGTGTTCACCACCACGTGCCGCATCCGCGCCATCGCCAACTTCTACGCATTTTCCTGCCGCGGCTACTGTAGCCGAACCTCAGACCACATTGCATCCGTTACCAGTGAGTAAACCTCTTAAATATGACGGGTCTCCGAATCAATGTGCAGAGTTCCTGCTACAATACTCCCTGTTCTTCAGTAATTAACCTCCCAGTTCAGATCAAGCTCGTATAGCATTTATCATCACATGCTGAACGGGTAAAGCATTGGAATGGGCAACCTCTGTGTGGTTGGTATATCGTATGATGACTTTAGTCATGATTTTAAAGCGGTGTTTAACCAGCCTCATGGTGGTCGGTGTGCTGGAGAGAGACTCGCCACGCTTCGCCAGGGTCGGCAGTCATTTGCTGAATATGCGAGACAATTTCGTACGTTAGCTGCTTCTAGCAGCTGGAATAACACAGCACTAGTTTCACACATGTTTCGTATGGGGCTACGGACTGAAATTTTGTCTGAACTGGCTTGTAAGGATGACGGAATGGACCTAAATTTCTCATTGCCCTGTCCATTCGGTTGGACCAACTTCGGCGCCGACATCACTTTTACGACAGTGAGGTCGGCGCGTATTCGCACGTCGAAACCAACAATCCATTTGAGGAGCCTTTGAAGTGTGACACCTCGCGTCTATCTCGCCGTGAACGCCAACGAAAACTTCGAGAGGGTCTGTGTCTGTTCCGTGGTCATGGTGGACATACGGTGCATGACTGTACATTACGCCTGTCTAGGGCAATGCCTCCCTCCTCTAAACGTGTGAGTACCATGACGACACCCATGTTCGCCCATTCTATCATTCTGCCAGTGACTATCTACTGTTCAGACGAATCTTTTGTTCTTTCAGCGCTGATTGACTCTGGAGCTGAGGGAAATTTCATACATCGGGACGTCGCCAGACAATTGAACATTCCTGTGAGCACCCTACCAGTTCCTCTGCATCTTTCTGCTGTTGATGGACAGCCCGTTCGCTCTGGAGTCATAACGGAACAAACTGATTCCATTTGCATGGATATGAGTGTGCTACACTCCGAGCAACTACGCCTCTTTATTCTGAACTCTTCAGCTTATGAAATCATACTGGGTGCTCCCTGGCTTAGGACACACAACCTGGTCATCTCCTGGGCAGATCAGCAAATCGTGGTGTGGTCCGAGTTCTGTAAGAAGCAGTGTTTACAACCTCTCAGTTCGAAACTACAAACGACTGCCATGACAAAAACAGATCATCCTCACCATGTCCTAATTCCCGCTGTATATGAGGATCTGCAAGAGGTATTCAATGAGGGTCGTGCCACTCACCTTCGTCCTCATCGTCATTACGACTGTTGTATTAACCTTGTCAACCAAGCCATTCCGCACAAATCTTGTATTTATCCTCTTACGATTAAAGAAGAGAGTGTGATGAAGGGATATATTCAGGAGGCCCTGGATAAGGGCTTCATTCATCCCTCCAAATCACTGGTGGCTGCTAGCTTCTTTTCTGTACAAAAGAAAGATGGAGAACTCCGTCTCTGCATAGATTATCGTGGACTAAATCTTGTCACCAAAGCGTATCCATATACTCAAACTCCCAGCAGCATTGGAACAACTTCTGGAGGCATGTGTATTCACCAAACTTGACCTCAGGAATGCTTACAATCCCATCAGAATTCGTGAGTCAATCAATTACTTATTAATTAAATGTTGTGCTTTATTATTAGCTCTAACTGCCTTCCTTTGTCTGTTTCTTTTGAGGTGTGACCGGCTTCCTGGAGGTGTAGTCAGACCTTCATCCATGGCTCTGCCGATGAATACTGGATGGAACCTAAATATTAATTGCACTGGCGGTCCTGCAAGACCCCCTTAATGGACTCACATATAGTTTTCCAGTTGTTAGAGTTTTTTTCATTTGTTAAATGTCTGTACATGGCTGTCCTACACTGTTGTTGCTGCCTGGCCGCTCAAGGATACCAAGACCAAGACTCAGTCCCCCACTGAGTCTTGGTCCTCCCAAGGTTTCTTCCTTATATAACAGCATAACATTTTTTCTTGCCACTGTTGCTTCGGGTTTAAAGGCTTTTCAGCTGCTTTGTGACAATGCACTGTTGTAAAAAGCGCTATATAAATAAATAACTTGTGAGAGGGACGAGTGGAAAACCGCTTTTCATACTACTCGCGGGCACTATGAATATTTGGTGATGCCATTCGGTCTCCGCAATGCTCCAGCAGTCTTCCAGGCATATTTCAATGATATTCTGAGGGATATGCTGGGGCGATTTGTTGTAGTTTACATTAACGACATCTTGATTTACCTGCAAGATATGCAATCGCATGTAAGGCACGTGCGGCAAGTACTCTTAAAACTGCTGGAAAATGAACTGTTCGAGAAATGTGAATTTTATGTAACCAGAACATCTTTTTTGGGATATGTCATAAGTCAAGAGGGAGTGTATATGGACAAACGGAAAATCTCTGCAGTAGTAGAATGGCCACGCCCCAACACCATTAAAGAACTACAGCGATTCCATGGATTTGCGAACTTCCATCGTCGGTTTATTCGCTGTGACGGCACCCTTGACATGTCTACTGAAAGGAAACTCCAGAACGCTTCGCTGGACAGACGCTGCTGATTCAGCATTCAAGGATCCTAAGGGGCGATTTACATCGGCTCCATTGTTAAAACACCCAGATCCTGAGCGAGCTTTTGTGTTTGAGGTTCGAGGCAATATTAAAGCTGATGCGCTTTCTCGGCAGTTCAAGCCTAAAATCAATACCTCTCTAGATGAGAAGTCCATTCTCCCTGCCAGCGTGTTCGTAGCTCCCATTTGATGGGAGATTGACTCTGAAAAAGCAAAATATAATACACTGAACCCGCCACCTAGTCAGGGTCCCCAAGATAGGCTATATGTCCCTTTATATTTTTGTGATGAGTTGCTTAATTGGTTGCACACCTCCATTTCCACAGGTCACCCAGGTGAAACTAGGACATTGCAATTACTGGTGGGTAAATATTGGTGGAAGAACATGATCTGTGCCCAATGCAAAATCACTCGAACCCTTCCTGTGGGTAAACTTATGCCTCTAGTCACCCCTAGGCGTCCCTGATCTCATATCGCCATAGATTTTGTCACCGATTTGCCCTCATCTCT
This sequence comes from Corydoras maculifer, assembly GCA_019802435.1. Taxonomy (NCBI): domain Eukaryota; kingdom Metazoa; phylum Chordata; class Actinopteri; order Siluriformes; family Callichthyidae; genus Corydoras; species Corydoras maculifer. The sequence goes on along the minus strand of JAFMOD010001908.1, from coordinate 33,401 downwards.
TGGCAACACAGTAATCCTCACTGTGGTAGATCGCTTTTCTCGAGGGGTGAGATTTATTCCCTTTCCAGCATTATCTACCGCTTTTCAAACTGCTGAGTGTTTATTTCATCAGGTGTTTCGCCTCTTTGGGATACCTAAAGACATTGTCTCTGATCGTGGTACACAATTCACCTCTCGTGTTTGGACTGCGTTTATGGAGAAAATAGGAGTCTCATGCAGCCTATCATTCGGATACCACCCGCAGACTAACGGTCAGTGTGAGAGAGTGAATCAAGAACTAAGCACATTTCAACAATTTTTTTTCATAATAATCAACAGGATTGGGCCACCTATCTTGCCTGGGCAGAGATGGCTCAAAACTCTCTCACAAGCTCCACTACCGGATTAACTCCCTTCCAATGTATATTCGGTTACCAACCCCCCATCATGCCTTGGTCTGCTGGAAATTCCGAGATTCCTGCTGTGGATCATTGGATGCAGCGCAGTGAGGAGGTATGGGAACAGACGCATCAGCATATAGAGACTATTTTGCAACAGCGAAAGAGGATGGCTGATCGACGACGTGGTCCCAACCCGGAGTTCCAGCCTGGTGATAGAGTGTGGCTCTCCATAAGGAACCTGAGGCTTCGAGAGGGAAGTAGAAACCTTTCGTCCAAATATATAGGCCCATTTAAAATAATGAAAAAGATTAATGATGTCACTTATCGCCTTGATTTAAACACTCATTATCGCATCTGCCCTTCATTTCATGTCTCCCTCTTGAAGCCAGTAATCACAGGTCCACTTAATGAAACTACACTGGAGGACGATCCTCCTGCTCCGGTCATGGTGGAGGGTACACCTGCATATTCGGTGCACCGTCTTGTGGACTCACGTCGTAGAGCCGGTACACTTTAATATTTGGTGGAATGGAAAGGATATGGTCCAGAGGAGAATAGCTGGGTACCGGCAGCAGACATTCTGCAAGACGATGAGCAGATGTTCTCATCTATGAATTCCATCGGCACCACCCTTCACAGCCAGCTCCACGACCCAGAGGGAGACCTAAAACACGTCAATTTGTTTCTTCTAAACGCAAGGGGGTGGCTAAGTCTGTTTGTCCTCAGGTTGGATCCACTTCGGACTCTTTGGGGGGGGGGGGGGTAATGTCGCGCGGCCAACCTCTGAGCATGTGGACTCTATTTCCCATGAGACACTTCCACAGGGAATCTCCAGTGCCACTTCCCTTCCAGAGTGGTGATTGCCTGCATCTGGGTCCGCGACTATATATACTTCCGGGTTCCAAGGTGATGTTGCGAAGTATTGTTTTCCCGTGAGACTTACTGAGTGTTACTACATCTCTGATTGATTCCAGTTGCTGTTTTCTCTGCCTATTATTCCCGACTACTCTCCTGGATTAGCCCTTTTGGTTTTGACACACTCTCAACCTGTTTACATCTGACTACTCTACTGGTATTGCCCTTTTGGATTTGACGTCAATAAACTTTAATTCTGCTTATAGCGCTTATTCTTTGTTCGCAATTGCATTACAGGAGATTATAACATCAACCCACATCATGTTCTCTTCATCTCTTTTGCTCCTTCTGGCTGCTGTATCTTGTGAGATTGTTAATAATATTTATTACTTAATCGTTTTTTTTTTTTTTCTTTTGACCTGAAATAATGCATTTCTGGGCGGCACGGTGGCTTAGTGGTTAGCATGTTCACTTCTCAGCACTAGGGATTCCCGGTTCAAATCCCCATCTGGGTGGCGTTTCCATGTTCTCCCCATGTCCGTGTGGATTTCCTCCGGGTTCTCTGGTTTTCTCCCACAGTCCAAAAACATGGATCAAGTCAATTGAGTTCTCCAAATTGCCCCATGTGTGTTTGTGTGCATGTCTGTGTGTTTGAGTGTGTGCCCATTAATAGATTGACGCCCTGTCCTGGGTGTATCTGCCCAGCGCCCGAAACGTTCTCCCCTGGATGGGCATGGGGAACCCCCCCCGCGACCCTAAAATAGGATAAAGCGGAAGATAATGAATGAATAGATAATGCGGTTCTTGTACACAAGTGCACAGTATCTTAAATTTATATATGCTGTATTTCACAGGTGTACAATGTGTTGAACTGAATCAGCCTGGTTTGAAGACATCAAACCAGTTGAGAGACTCTCCATAGACTGCAAAGTTTCATAATCAGTTACAAGCTATCGCACAGGCTGGATTTCATAACCTTCAGGAAAAGCTCTGGATTGGAGTGTACACTGGTGGGAACACAGCATATAGTGAAAAATAGTGTTATTAAAGGTTAAAATTACAAACCTTTAAAATAATAAAATAGGTAAATTTATGCTACAGGGCTAAATCCTGCACTATTTAGTTGATTTAGTTCACTATTCATTTATCTCCATTGGCTCCCTGTAGCTGCCTCAATTCAGTACAAGTCACTGACTCTGTCTCTGACCATTTCTGGATCTGCCCCCTCCTACCTTCACGCAAAATGGTGGAACGATCTTCCCAACTATGTCCGAGACAGAGTCACTTGGCATTTTTAGGAAACCACTGAAGATGCATCTTTTTAATAAACACCAGTTGTATGGGGGGAAAAAAAGGTGGGAAGGCAGGATCAGATAACGATCAGGTTTAGTTCTGCAGTGTAGCTGGTTGTTCTCATTTGTAAGTCGCTTCGGATAAAGGTGTCTGCTAAATGACTAGATGTAAATGTAATTTGAACATTCGTGATCTGGAGATCAGAACATCAATGCACATCATGTTCTCTACATCTCTTTTGCTCCTGCTGGCTGCTGCATCCTGTAAGAACCTTAATCAGTGTTATTTTACAACTTTTCTACTTATTAGGTTTTTATTTTTATATAAAATAATGCAGTTCTTGTACACCAGATATCTTAAAATTATGTAAACTGTTATGAATTGATTTAGCCTTGTTTAAAACTTGTAAAACCAGATGAGGGACTCTCCATTGACTGCAAAGTTTCATATTCAGTTACTAGTTATGGTACAGGCTAGATTCGACAACCTGCAGAAACTCCTGCAGTTATCTGGTCTGGTGGGGACCTGAATTATAACGAGAAACTGAAAAATATGTTCAGTATTTCCAGAGACACTGGTAGTAACACGATAACATTACAAGGACAGAATCTGCAATCTGAAGATACAGCTGTGTATTATTGTGCTAAGGACTCGCATTGAGACTGAGTAATGGATTCCACTTACAAAAATCTCATGTTCTAATATTAATGTGACCTATAAAACACACACAAAAAAAAAATTAAATGAAAAAAAGAAAAAATGTTTCACCTGAATATTCAGAGGTATGAAATTAGTCAAAAAGTATAATACAAAATAAAGAAATAAACTAAGGAACGAATAGAATGAATAAAGTAATGATCATATAATACATCTATGTTTTTGTATAATCAGATATGATTATATAATATCTATTTGTTCATAGTTTCTGTAGTTTATCATCCTGTCCTTCATAAGTATACTAAGTAACAGTAAGTTTTTCTTATGGAAGTGTTGTCTGGACAACAATGCTTTGTGAATGCTGTGTCTGATTAATTTATACCAGAACAGTACACACCAACAATCAGTGTCACTGCACCCAACAAAATACTACCTGCTCTATGGGGGTCTATATGTTATGGCAGAACTTCAATATGCATGTAATGTTGAAACCACAAACACAGATACTCATAACACTCGTAAATATGAGAATGGAAACAGGTGAGGTAATTGATTTCACTTGGAGGGGCTGGTCTATGTTAATTGTCTGTGTGCCTGAGGGAAAAGTTGGAAGAATTAAGAGATATAAGGAAGTGGAATGCAGGACATGCAGATGAACTATAATCTGCTATGGCAAAACTACAATGTGCATGTTCTAATGCAGGGGTGCTCAATACGTTGATCGCGAAGGGGTGTCAGGTAGATCGCGATGGAGGTTTGAAGAAAAAATCACATATCAGCGCTTTTTTTTACAGCACAGTATCGGAAGCACTTATACACATGCGCGCACACATTTTCACACACAATGTGATTCATTTTGAATCGCGATCTCTATCGCTGTGTAAGCGAGCAGTCTGCCCCCCCCCATCTCTCACGATGTCGCCTCTGTGCTTAAATCCGAAGCACTGCATCGCGAATCATCTACACTAGCTAGTTTGTGTTTGGGTTTTTGCACTTTATTTGACTGACAAGACGATTGAAGGTCTTTGCTTCAAAACTAAAATACCATTTTCATTTAGAGTGGGGGGTTGAATATTTTTTTGCAATGTCAAACTCAAAATGCCTTTACTTGATTTGCCAAGTAGCCATTGCACGGTCATTGTGTTTGGTCATTTGGGTGTACTAAAACCAAGTTTTTGCCATGCTATTTGCTGCACTTTCTGTGAAAATGGCAATCTGAAGCCATCTTTTCCATGCTGATTGGACAATACTAACATCCATCTATTCATCCATTATCTTCCGCTTTATCCTCTATTAGGGTTGCGGGGGGGGGGGGGGGATATGTCTCAGGTGCTGGTCTCACCCAGGACAGGGGGGCAATCTATTGATTCATGTTTTTGGACTGTGGGAGAGAACCAGAGAACTTGGAAACCACCGCGGACACGGGGAGAACATGAAAACTCCACCCAAATTGGGATTCAAACTGGGAATCCCTAGTGCTGAGTGGTGAACGTGCTAACCACTAAGCCAACATGCCCCCCCCCCCAACACTAACATGATGTGTGTAAACAGGTTTCAATATAAAAGCCTAAAAAAACTGTTAACCCTGGTAGATCTCGATGACCTGTCCAATGGAAAAGTAGATCTCGGTACAGAAAAGTGTGGGCACCCCTGTTCTAATGAAACAACAGATTTGTGAGACCGAGCAAGGGAAGCAGGTGATATTACTGATCACACCTGGGAATTGTCTCTGCTAACTGTTCATGTGTAAGCTTGTTTACATAATTTTCATGTGTGAAAATGATTCCATGCTGGCTGTTATGAACACATCTACCAATGACGTTGCATTCTAGACTTTCCAGCATAAAGTCACCTGCACATTCCGCCCTGATTGCCTTTTATCTTCTCTACCCATTTTGTATGGGCATACAAAAGCAACATATGTTCCACCATTCCAGTAATACATGTGAGCCTTTCAATTTGATTGTCTTCAGACAAAACAATCCCTACTATTCTGACGTATACTGCTTTAGTGTGGCCGCTGGGGTACCAGCTAAAAGCCTTAGCTCCAAACTACCTCAGCTACTTATGATGTACTGGAAAGGTGGTCTGGGGCTATGCATGTGCTTGATAACCCTGCTGGTGTTTTGGTAACGTATTGTAATGTCCATAATGTCATGTATTTTGGCACCATTGTGACATGCCCAAATACAATGAGGACTTGGAACAGAATTTAATTGAACAGTTTAATTAAACAGTTTATCATTATAGGCTGGCTTGTGGAACTATATACAGTAGTGGGCCGTCGCACATCTGCGCGTGATGGACATAGGCGCTACAGCACAAACATGATGGAGTCGTTTTCCATGCCCCGTGCTGGATGGCTCGTAGACCTTTGGTGGCCAAAGTCATCTCCGAGCTCCTGGGATTACCTGTCCCATCAGGAACTTCAGCTTCAGGTTTGCACGCTGCCGTATGTATACTGTAGACTTGGAACTGTGTTGGCTGGGGGAATTTTTTTTTAATTGTTCTTCGTTGTCCTTCTTGTTTTTATGCACCTTAGCGGGAGGAGCATTGTAAGAACATAGGAACTCACAGCTGTAATTATCAATAAGTTTCATTATTGTCTATGTCTATGCCTTTTTAGTAGCATGCAGGGATATATATAGTATAAGTGTGTGTAGTGTTTTTTCACTATAAGACACACCTCCTGTTCATAAAGGTTACATATCATTTAAATAATCAAATTTATGCTGTAGGGCTGGATCCTGCACTATTTAGGTGATTAGAAAGTTCCTGTTAAACTCTGGAGATCAGAACATCAACCCACATCATGTTCTCTCCATCGCATTTGCTCCTGCTGGCTGCTATATCCTGTGAGATTGTTATTCACAATTAGTACTTAATATTTTTTTTTTTTTTTGGGGGGGGGTTTCATACAACCTAAAATAATGCAGTTCTTGTGTACTAGATAGTACACATTATTTTAAATTGGTAAATGTTGTATTTCACAGGTGTAAAATGTGATGAACTAAATCAGCCTGGTTTGAAGATGGTAAAACCAGGCGAGAGACTCTCCATTGACTGCAAAGTTTCATATTCAGTTACCAGCTATCACACAGGCTGGATTCGACAACCTGCAGGAAAAGCTCTGGAGTGGGTTGGATATATCTGGTCTGATGGGAGCACAGCTTACAGTGAAAAACTGAAAAATAAGTTCAGTATTTCCAGAGACACCGGCAGTAACACAATAACATTACAAGGACAGAATCTTCAAACTGAAGACACAGCTGTGTATTACTGTGCTAGAGACTCACTGTGACACTGAGTAATGGATTCCACCTACAAAAACTTCATTCTCTACTCTTAATGTGATAAGATAAGTAATTTTTAATATGATAATAATAAGTAAAATTTCCTATTACATAATCTTATTTAAATCAGATTAAACTGTTATTGGGCAGCACTGGGGATCCAGGTTCGAATTCCGATCTAAGTAGAGTTTCCATGGTCTCCACGTGACCGCATGGGTTTCCTTATGGTTCTTCTGTTTCCTTCCAGAGTCCAAAAACATGGATTCAAAAATCCTTCAAAAAAAGGATGTTCTAAAATTGCCCCAAATCATTGGTGTGCATCTGTGTGAGTGTGTGCCCAGCGATATATTGAGACCCTATCTTGGGTGTATCTGCAAGCACCTAAAACATTATCCCTTGGATCCGCATGGGGAACCCCTCTGTGACCAAATTATTATGCGAAAAATGATAAATAAATAAAACTTTTGCATAATATGCACATTGATTGATTTTTCATTCATTCATTATCTTCCACTTTATCCTCTATTAGGGTCGCGGTGGGGTTCCCCATGCCCATCCAGGGGAGAACGTCTCGGGCACTGGGCAGATACACCCAGGACAGGGCGCCAATCCATCGCTGGGCACACACTCACTCACACAGACACACTCTATAGGGGGCAATTTTTGAGAATTCAATTAACTTGATCCATGTTTTTGGACTGTGGGAGGAAACCGGAGAACCCGGAGGAAACCCACGCAGACATGGGGAGAACATGGAAACTCCACCCAGATGGGGATTCGAACCGGGAAACCCTAGCGCTGAGAGGCGAACGTCCCCCCCCCCCCCCCCCCCCCCCCCCCCCCCCCCCCCCCCCCCCCCCCCCCCCCCCCCCCCCCCCCCCCCCCCCCCCCCCCCCCCCCCCCCCCCCCCCCCTACATACGCCCCCCCCACCCCGCTCCGGAGCGCGGAGACGGAGTGCGGGTCGGTGACATCGCCGTGCTCATGTATTTTAAGTCCAATATAAAATGCTGTTATTATTCATTCATTCATTCATTCATTCATTATCTCCCGCTTATCCTCTATTAGGGTCGCGGTGGGGTTCCCCATGCCCATCCAGGGGAGAACGTCTCGGGCACTGGGCAGATACACCCAGGACAGGGCGCCAATCCATCGCTGGGCACACACTCACTCACACAGACACACTCTATAGGGGGCAATTTTTGAGAATTCAATTAACTTGATCCATGTTTTTGGACTGTGGGAGGAAACCGGAGAACCCGGAGGAAACCCACGCAGACACGGGGAGAACATGGAAACTCCACCCAGATGGGGATTCGAACCGGGAATCCCTAGAGCTGACAGGCGAACGTGCTAACCACTAAGCTACCGTGCCGCCCTTGATTGATTTTTATTTTTGAAATTTTTATAACAACTAACAACTTTCTTTTTCTATCTTGTTCTTATGGAAGGCAGTAACATTTTCTCCTGCTCCGTCCCTTATAAATCCTGCTTGGCTTATCTGTCTTGTTTACATGAAAAACTATCATAGCACTGCTCTTCAAAACGAGAAATGCAACTAATTAAATGGTCTCACAATGCTATTGACACTCACTCGATCTTCTTAACAAGAACACAGAATTCTGGGAAACCCGCCTGCACGGACGGAACTCAGACAGTGCCTTTTAATCGCACATGAGAGAGAACATAGTAAAGAGGACTAACACAGTATATACTGTAGAACACAAAATGATGGACTACAGTCTGTAATTGTAGAACTACAAAGTCCATCTTTTATGGTATGTGAAATTGATTAAAATAGAAAATAATTGAAGCAAAAAGGAAAGTGCATAAATTAGAAAAAATAAATTTAACTTGTAAAAAATGTGTTTTCTCTAACAAAACAAATGTTAACTTTGTAGGCAAACTTGCAGTCTATATTTTAATATTTTTGAAAAATTTTAACACTCAAATGCATTAGTTGAAGCCTTTTTTCCATTGTCTAGAGAGAGGTCCACTCTAGGCATCACAACGTCTCAAGAATTTACTACAGTTTTTGTTGAGACATATCTAAATCCCTTAATCGAATACCGTAGAAGAAACTACTCACCACTAAGGAGTCTGATAGGGCTCTTTTTAAATATATATTTAATTGTTATTTTTTGTCAGAGGGGCGGCACGATGGCTTAATGGTTAGTACATTCGCCTCTTAGTGCTTGGTATCTGGGTGGAGTTTCCATGTTCTCCCCGTGTACGCATGGGTTTCCTCCGGGTTCTCCGGTTTACTCCCACAGTCCAAAAACATGGATCAATTGAATCAATCCAAATTACCCTACTGTATATAGAGTGTGTCTGTGTGAGTGCGTGTGTGATCAGCAATAGATTGGCGCCCTGTCCTGGGTGTATCTGCCCAGCGCCCATGTTCTCCCCTGGATGGGCACAGGGAACCCCCCCGTGACCTTAGTAGAAGATTAAGTGGAAGATAATGGATGGATGTTTGTCAGAGAATGTTGTCTCTGATCGAGGCTCCGTTTGCTAAAGTCTTTTGTTTACATTTAGATTTCTTACTTCTATGTATTCTCCCCAGTCAGTTGAACAGGTGGATTTCTCAATCAAGAGATTGGCAGGCTTCTGCATTCTCATTGCAGTAGATCAAAACTACTTGGAGTTGTTTTCTGCCTTGGGCAAAATATGTCCAAATTCAATAATATGCTCATCTACTGGCATCATTCCCCTCAAATGTGTTTTAGGTTTCTAGCCACAACTGTTTCCTTAGGCAGATACACCTAACAATGTGCCTTCAATAGAGGACTGGAGGCAAAATTAACTTAATTTAATTACTTAGTCGAATCTGTTGTGTGCTTCTGTCACTATTCTCTCTACTAAAAGCACAAAGGTCTGTTAGCAAAAAAAAAGTAAAAGTCTTAAATAAAGTGTTGGTAAAATAGGAAATTTGAATATGGTCAAAATTAATGCTGGATAATTTAAATTTGTAACAGGTGCCTAGGGCACCTGTTTTTCTGTTTCGGTTTTTCTGTGTTATCCTTGATTTAAGTTAATTAACTCTCATTCCGGGTTGTTTTAGTTAATTAGCCCTTCTGTTTCATTGGTTTGTTTGGTGCACGTGGTCGGATGTCTTTGTGTATTTATTTCCTGTGTTCCCCGTCCTCCGTGCACGTCGTTAGGTTTATGTTCACTCGTTGTGGTTACCTGTTGTGTTTGGTGTCCTTACACCTTGAAAATAAATCTGTGTTTCTGCTACCTGCATGCCTGGCTCCCTTCTGCACGTCAAAGCGCTGCGGCTCTGCGCCTCATCTGCGCAGCCGCTCTTAGTCAAAGGTAGGCCAGTGTGACATCACAACGTGCCAATCGTTTGGAGAGTCCAGAGCACAGGTAGGTTTTTTTTTTTTTTTCTTTGCGGGGGCCGTATACCCTCGTACTTGCAGCGCTATATCGTGTCCGCGAGTACGCCGCTATGCGTAGTCCGCCGTCCCGGAGCCGTAAGGACGGCTCGAACACATTGGTGTCGGAGTGTTGCGACTCCGATGATGAGTGGATGTGGAGGTATGGGTATGAGATGCTCTGCGCAGAGGAGGGTCTCGACTTGGTCGAGGTCTCCGATGATGAGGCGGGTGAGTCATACTGGAGGTGCTGACGCGGCCGGCCGGCCAGCCAGAGGGCGCTCATCACACCCACATGCCTGTGGGTGCCAGCCGGCCTGGACACACCAGCCCCTCCGAGTGTGCCATCCCTGCCACAGCGCTTCCAGCGTGCGTGCCCGCCGAGGTCCACCCAGCGTGCGTGCCCGCCAAGGTCCACCCAGTGTGCATACCCATCAAGGTCCAGCCAGCGTGCATGCCCAAAGAGGTCCAGCCAGCGTGCGAATCCGCCAAGGCCACTCCTGCGTGCGTTCCCGCTGAGGTCCACCAGCGGGTGTTCCTGCCACAGACCCACAAGAATGCACACCTTTCATGGTCCCTGCGCTGCACGACGCCCAGCCCGAGCACCAGGGGCCGCACGCCGCGCAGCGCGAGCACCAGGGGCATCCTCCTCACCCCGCAGCCAGAGGGCGTCTGCAGCCAGAGGGCGTCTGCAGCCAGAGGGCGTCCACCTCGCCCCGCAGCCAGAGGGCGTCCACCTCGCCCCGCAGACAGAGGGCGTCCACCGGACCACGCAGCCAGAGGGCGTGGCCCACTCCTCGTCTGCCGAGGGCATCCATCGGACCACGCAGACAGAGGGCGTCCACCGGACCACGCAGCCAGAGGGCATGGCCCACTCCTCGTCCACCGAGCGCGTCCACCGGACCACGCAGCCAGAAGGTGTGGTCCACTCCTCGTCCTCCGAGCGCATCCATCAGACCACGCCAACAGAAGGCGTCCACCGGACCATGCAGCCAGAGGGCGTGGAACACATTTTTCTCTTTCTGTTGTAGTAAATTCTTTTGCTCAGGCCGATTGGAAAACTTTTAATGAAACTCCCAGGGCCACCAGTTAACAATACATTAAAGCAAAATAAAATATAAACATAGAGATACTACCTAATTCTTGCTACTAAGAAGAAATAAAGTTGAAAACATAAATACAGATTAAAACAAGGTAGATATCATTGTTGAGTAAAAATCTGTTACACAATTCATGTTAAAAGTAAATAATGGCACAATTACCTTAGTGTATGTTGTGAAATAAATAAAGGTTAATCATTATTAAAGTTTCTATTCATAAACCACAAACACAATGTAAAACTTCAAACCACAGACACCTTACCGTCATGTCTTAAATACTTTTAGCCACTGTAATTTAAATAAGCAAATTAGAGCCTGACAGAAACACATCCCCTAAATTGTGGGAAATCTAAGAGCAGGTCTGACAACATTAACATAACATGTTCTTTACTTTCATAGTTCTCCTGCTGTTGCATTCTGTAAGTTATGCTACGTTAAAACTTTATTCCTAAATCATCTTTTTTTGTAATATTCTAATATACCTCTAGTAAAGACACCATTTTAAAATAGTTTCTACCAAACATTACAAAACATCCAGAATTAATATATATTTTGCTTCACAGGTGTACACAGATTACAACTTAATTAGTCTGGTTTGTGTAAAAAAATGTATAAAATCAAGTATAAAATGAAACTATGAAATATAAAACAAAAAGTGGGTGTGCTGGGTGAGTGGGGTCCTTCATGATGCAGAAGACCATTTTCCTTCATCTGGAGGTGTAGATGTCTGTGATGGTGGGGGGACTGACTCCAATAGTCCTCTGTGCAGCCTTCACCACCCTCTGCAAAGCAGATTCTGTGCCACACATTGATGCTGGAGCACAAGACGCTCTCCAGCACACATCTGTAAAAGGAGGTGAGGACTGAGCTCCTGAGTCCAGCTCTCCTCAGCTGTGCCTTCCTGACTAAACTGGAAGTGTTGGTGCTCCAGGTGAGGTTGTTACTTAGGTGCACAGCCAAGTACTTGTAGCTGGAGACCACTTTCAACGCAGATCACCCGACGTGTAGGGGGGAGTGGGCGTGTCCCTTCTGAAGTCCACAATCATCTCCTCTGTTTTCTTTATGTCGATGCAGAGGTTGTTCTTTCTGCACCAACCCTCCAGATGTTCACCTGTCTGTAAATATACATCATTATATGTAATGCATCCAACTACTGCTGTGTCACCCGCAAACTTCACAATATAACACCTATCATGCCTGCAAGTTCGTAGTGGAAAAACCCAAACTAGGGCTTGACCTCTACCCTATCCAAACACAGTTGAAATAAACAAGAACAGAGATCGCAATTCAAACCCTTTCATCATTTAACAACATTGGCATTTATGCTTTAGAAGGGTGCAACCGTCTTTACCAAGTAAACAGTAAATCTGCCTGATGATGGTGGATGCATCTGATCTTCATCACAGTGACAGGGCTGCACACATACAGGAACTGCAGATTGCATAATCTTCATGTTCAGTGCCTTAGGAATCAAATCCAGTATCTTCATGCTGTAAAATGCTGTAAAATGCAATCACCAATCACTGTGTAATTAGATTATATTCAATTAATTAAATGTATTTTACAGTGGAAGCCCAATATATACATTTTAATAGGGTTTCTGTGCAAACAAATTCTAGATAATATTAAGTTTTATTATTTTGAACAGTTAAGACCCTTAAGAAGGTAGCATGTGAAGAAAGGTATGTATTTATATTGTAGATTCACCCTTCCCAGCCTGGTGCAGGTCTACAATTTTCTCCCTGGTGTCCTTCGACTGGTCTTGGCCATGGCTGAGTTTGGAGTCTGATTGTTAGAAGCTGTGAACAGTGTGCTTAATATAGATAACAAGATCAAACAGGTACCATTAAATACAGGTAACGAGTCAGAGAGCCAGAAATCTTGCTTGCTTGTGGTTGACCAAATATGTATTTTCTACTATAATTACAAATACATTATTTAAATTTCCTTCACTGTTATTTTTTTATAGTTATAGTGTACCCATGATAAAAAATTGCAGACATTTTTCATCTTTCTAAGAAGAAGAACATGCACAATTAGTGGCTGACAATACTTTTTGACCCCACTGTATATATAGCTTAGAATGGATGAAAGGCATTGGTGTGACAAATGAGGACCAAGAGACATGAGAAATATCTATATAAGCAAAATAATATATAAACATGTAGATACATCCCCAAACTTTAAAGAGTTAAACTTTAATCAGTTCATAGAAATCAAAATATATGAATAAAGCTGTAAACCAAATCATATGATTATTAAATAATTGTTAATATCGTCATTAGTTTTTAATTTCATGAAAGAAAATACAATTCAGGTGGATAGTCAAACTTATTGTGAGGTTAATTATAAGTTTATTAAATATGATTAAATAATCTGAAAACAACAAACCATGATCAATTAACTTAAAAAAAATTACATAAATTATGTATCACTGTCATGCTTGCCCCTTGATCGACCTAAAACCACTAAACTCCAGGCAGTTGAAAAACTAAAAAGCAGCCCCTAGATGGCAGCAGGAACATGAGTCTTAGATCACAAAGTCTTTATTGCAGAAAGCATAAGATCACAGTTATCACACGAACAGTAGAACAGAAATAAAAAAAAAATAAAATAAAATAAAAGCAAAGCAAAAATCTGAGAAAAAGTTTAATATTATTATTTTATGCTTAATCCTATGCTAGCGACTAGGGCTGTGTGTGTGTGTGGGGGGGGGGGTAGATAATGAGTTGTGTCAGTGGTGGAAGAAAGCGGAGTTATTGGCAATGGATTTTGATTAGAGATAATTAACGTATCTGACCACACTCCACCTGATGAATGTGTGCACCCTTTATGAATTGCAGAGATTAAAAACGGGCTGCCGGAATGCGAGTGCATGGCATATACCTTCAGCCAGCATGTGTGTTTTAATGAATTTAAAATAAGTTGTAAATAAAGCCCGTTCCTGAGCCTGTAAAGTTCTATCTCTAGTCCCAATATTCACCAAAAATCCAGATTAAATCCTGATTATTTGTGCATAAAATCCATCTTCCTTTTTTTCCTTAAATGAAGTTTTATTAGATCCATTAAGTTTTCATTTATTTATTTATTTGTGATAGGAAACCACACCGACATGGGGAGTACATAAAAACTTTCTATGTGACTATATTAGTAATCTTTTTACCTGATTTATGTACATTTTTTCTTAAATTTATCATTTTTTTTGTGTTAGTGTTTTTAACAATCATACATTGTCACAAAGCAGTTTTACAGTGTTAAAAGCCTTTGAACCCCCAAAGAGCAAGCCGAAGCACCAGTGGCAAGAAAAAACTTCCTGTTGTGTTGTTATCTTAAGGAAGAACTCAAACTCCTTGAGTGACCGAGCAAAATTAACAGTGTAGGACAGCTATGTACAGACTATGTGATGATCATGTGACCGTATTTAACAATTAGAAAACTCTATAAGTCCATTGAGGGCGTCCTGCAGGACTGCCAGTCCAATAAAAATCCATATAGTAATTCTCGTAGCCGCAGTGCTTCAGCAGAGCCATGGATAAAGAGCTGACGACACCTCCAGGAAATTAGCAACACCTCAAAAGAAACAAGCATGAAAAGAAGTTAGAGATAACAAAACACAGCATTTAAGTAATAACTAGAGTTTGATTGACACAGTGCGGCATTTGACTCCGGCATCACTGACTAGAGCAGCACAGCTTAAAGGGGCAGATACTGCAGAATCTACTAAATTGAGAGAGATGGTATGTAGAATATGCACGTGCCTGAAGGTATATTCTTTAGCATTTAATATGTTTAATTTAATACACTGCCCGGCGATGTATCTGCCCAGCGCCCGAAACGTTCTCCCCTGGATGGGCATGGGGAACGCCACCACGACCCTAATGTAGGATAAAGCGGAAGATAATGAATGAATTTAATACACTTTAGAAAATATTAACTGTCTTTTATGTGGTATCATCCAGCAGGCTGCGCAATGTTACACTGTCAGCATGACAATTACCCAATGCTTCCCTCTGCAACTATTCATTCATTCATTATCTCCCGCTTATCCTCTATTAGGGTCGCGGTGGGGTTCCCCATGCCCATCCAGGGGAGAACGTCTCGGGCGCTGGGCAGATAGACCCAGGACAGGGCGCCAATCCATCGCTGGGCACACACTCACTCACACAGACACACTCTATAGGGGACAATTTTTTGAGAATTCAATTAACATGATCCATGTTTTTGGACTGTGGGAGGAAACCGGAGAACACGGCGGAAACCCACGCAGACACGGGGAGAACATGGAAACTCCACCCAGATGGGGATTCAAACCGGGAATCCCTAGCGCTGAGAGGCGAACGTGCTAACCACTAAGCCACCGTGCCACCCCTCTGCAACTAAAATGGCTTTAATACTGAAGGTTATGCATAATTATTATTTTGGCCTAATTTCTTCAAAAAAACTATGATATATTTGTGGAGGGTATGGTAGCTCAGTGGTTATGGTGTTGGGCTATCAATCTGAAGGTTATGGGTTCAAATCCCAGATCCTCTGAAGTTACCACAGTGGGTCCTTAAGCAAGGCCCTTAAACCTTATTGCTTCAAATTGGCTGTGTGGCTGACCTTGTGCTATGATCTCAAAATGAAAAATCAGGGATAGTTGTAAGCCACTTTTATTAAAAGCATCTGCTATATGACCAAATGTTATGTAATATTGTTTTTTAACAGTATTTTAAAAAATTAGTGGTTCTAGTGTATGCTGTGTTGCGTAGTCAGTGTCTCTTTTATCCTTTACTACAAATACAGGAAAGATAATTATAGACATTAATGCCATGCAGCTGTTGCTGTCACGCCCGTCCACAGGCTCAACGCCTCCACACACTCGCGCCAAAAATGTTTTACGATCCAACCATAGTCTCAATGTAGTTTTATGCAAATAGACACTGTGAATATTTAAATTGCTGATGATAAAATGAATGCTCTAATTTAAAATAATGCATCCAGCCTAACATACCTCAGAGACTGGATTCTGGATTAAATACAGACCTATTAAAGCATCTAATTATGGATACACCATTCATCTGGTGCAACATTTTCATAATAATGTTAATGCAAGGTATAGTTTATATATATATATATATATATATATATATATATATATATATATATATATATATATATATATATATATATATATATATATATATATACATACAAGACATTTTTCAGCATTGGGAATGATCTATGATTATTTTTGTTTTATCTGCAAGGTGTAAATGGTCAGGAAATCCGAATGGACCAGTCTTCTGCAGAGGTGAAAAGACCTGGAGAAGCTGTGAAGATTAGTTGTAAAATAACTGGGTTTCAAATGACAAGCTATTATATGCACTGGATACGACAGAAACCAGGGCAAGCTTTGGAATGGATTGGACGTGTTAACTCTGGTTCAAGCGATAACCCTATATATGCAGAATCTACTAAAAACAAGTTCATCTTGTCAGAAAATGTCCAAACAAGCACACAATATTTAGAGGCTAAGAGTCTGAGTGCAGAAGACACAGCAGTTTATTACTGTGCCCGAAATCCCACAGTAACTGCAGTTAAAGATGCAGCTGTACTAAAATTGTCATTAGAAAATGCACCAATTTATATGAATATGTATATTTTGAGTTAACCATATACTGTATTGCTGTGTTTTGTAAAAAGTTAAAGAAAAGAAAAAAAAATCTAAAAATACAAATAAGAAACAAGTGACTAAAAGCTGCAGTCAATGTCTCTGATTGAACAGTAAGCAATGGGATTTACATACAAAATACAAAAAAATAAAACAAAAGTCATTATTACCAGAAAACAACAATATTACACTGGGCAAAAGTAAAGAAATAATGGATTGTGTGTGACTAAATGAAAGCAATGGTCTATTGAAATTTATTAAGATGACGTGTACATTTCCACAGGTACTAATGATATGGGCAGCATTTGACTTAAAGGCTCAGGTGAAATGGCAGTCATCACAGCTTTAATAAATGGCGAAAGTTCATCAATTGAAGTGATATTTGATTCAATAATTCAAAAGCTGTTCCAAAAATAGCAATAAGAGATATCTGGAGCGGGACTGATTAAGAATGTTTTTAATTAAACAAGTCGATGACTTTGAGATTTGTTAAGATTTTAAGCTATTGTAAAAGAAGTGATGCAACAAAAGTACTAATGGTAGTTTCTTATGATCAATGATTTTTAATTGATGCTGAAAATTCCCGACTTTTTAAAAATGTGTAATTTTGTGACATGTCTGTAATGATTTATTCTTTTTTTATGAAATTAAACAATTGAAAAAACATCCTTCAAGATTGGTGATTCCATTGCTTTACTGGAGGTTGTAAATCAAACAGAACCTAGTAAGAAAGTAGATGATGTAAATAACAGAATGCACCATCTGGGAATTATAAAGGGTAATTAACAAAAGAAGAAAAATAACAGATGGTATCAAATTAAAAGTCCAAAATCAAGAGCTGCCAAACACATTAAAATTAAATTAAATGTACAGTTATGTATTTTTTATTCTTTATTTTAAAGCTGCATTTTTAATTTGACTGTAATTATTAACTGTAATGCTTCTAAAAAAAAAAATCATACTGTAAAGTGTAGAGGTTTATAATTGTTTATATATGGTGTATTTAAATATAATTAAATTAAATGTTCTACAAGATACCACACATCACTATTATGTGTCGTTTTACAAAATTTACATTCCTAAATTTTATTTTTATACTAGAACAGCGTGATGAAGCGACTGGCCCTAATTCTTAATGATATCTAATAAATACATATTAAATTAATAGCACATGCTTTTGTTCTTTAACTTTATAAAATGTAATTTATAAACAGTGGACACAGATTTCACGTGTCACAGGTGCCTGTCCCTCATTAATGTACTCATTGTCTCCGTTTGGTGATTGGTTTATTTTGTGCACGTGATTGGGTGTCTTTTGTATTTAGTTTCAGTAATCCTTTATCCCCGTGCATGGCTTTGTTTGTGGTTTAATCCCAGTGTTAGTCTTGTTCGTTTCGTTCCCCTCTTTCTGTTGGTGTCCCTACACCATTTTTAATGATAAACCCTGTTTTGTTTTTATCCCGGTGTCTCGAACTCTCCTTTCGCGCTCAACCACGGTACAGCGCTGCACAATAGCCCCGCGCAGGTTGTATCCGTGGGAGTGTTTTACCCGACGGACCGGTGTACGCATTCTTTCCTGCATAGCCGATTCCCGGGAAACACTCATTAGGCGCAAGACGGCGTACGCATTTCCTCCCGCGTAGCCGATATTCCCAGGGAAGAGCAAGCTACTAACATCACGTTGTTAATTAGTTTTATATCTTAAAATAAAGTTTCAATCCTTTAAAATAGTGAATTAAAACTATTAAATTCGGAGACAAAGTTGTGTAATAGTTTGTAGGAAAAATGATATCTTATTTTATTTTTTAGCCGAGTATTGTGTTTTACCTAAATATTAAATAGTATTTAAAAATGTAATCAGGATTTTTTGTGAGTGTTTTAATTTGGTTGATTTTTTTTAAACAAAAAATGTATATTATTTTATTGTAATAAAATTTTATTCTAATAGCAAACATAGCATATGCAAAGTATCTCATCTTAGCACATATAAACCATCAGTCAACAACCAGCAGTCTACGTTAGTGCATTAGAGCATCAGCAAAGACACTTCACTGTCAATGAACCATGAGCTGGATTTTACTGATTCTGTTGTTCTCAGTACCCTGTAAGAAATTTATTTCTATGCAATTCTCATGCACATTATTATACCTTAACATATAATAATTAATACTGTTTAAAATATGGCGTTTCATCACTCTTATCCTTTCAGGTGTCTGGTCCGACATCAGTCTGACTTCATCTCCTGCTCAGGTGACAGCTCCTGGTAACTCAGTGAAGTTGTCGTGCCAAGTTTCTGGATATCAGCTCAGCAGCTATGGCACAGCCTGGATCAGGCAACGGCCGGGAAAAGCCCTGGAGTGGATTGGGATAATATGGGGTGGTGGAAGCATAGACTTAGGGAATTCCTTTAGATCTCGCTTCAGCATCTCAAGAGACACAAGCAGCAATCAGCTGTACTTAGACATTAGCAACCTGGTTAATGAAGATACAGCTGTTTATCATTGTGCAAAGACACACACACATCTGTTGAGTGCAGCGAAAGCACTGTACAAAAAAACTAAATGTAAAAAAAATGGCAACAATTTTTATGCTTATATTTATTACACATGCAGCATGGTGAATGAGCAATTGGAGCATTTTAAACACTTTTGTTTTTTGTAACCACTAACAATTACCATGATGCTGGTACCAAAGGTTAAAACAACCATTAAAAAAATTAACACACACATGATCATTTTGGAAAATGCAAGGATCAAGAGATTTTACAAAAAAAAAAAAAACTTTTAAACACTTAATTAATTAAAACACTTAACACGCCATGACCCTTTGAGAGCGAGAGGGCGACATGACCCTTTGAGGATGCGGGGACGCCGTGACCCTTTGAGGATGCGGGGACGCCGTGACCCTTTGAGAGCACGAGGGCGACGTGACCCTTTGAGGATGCGGGGACGCCGTGACCCTTTGAGAGCACGAGGGCGACGTGACCCTTTGAGGATGCAGGAACGCCTTGACCCTTTGAGAGTGCGAGGGTGACGTGATCCTTTGAGGATGCGGGGACGCCTTGACCCTATGAGAGCGCGAGGGTGACGTGACCCTTTGAGGATGCGGGGACACCTTGATCCTTTGAGAGCGCGAGGGCGACGTGACCCTTTGAGGATGCGGGGGCCACGTGACCCTTTGAGAGCGCGAGGGTGACGTGACCCCATGAGGATGCGGGGACGCCTTGACCCTTTGAGAGCGCGGGGGCGATGTGACCTTTTGAGGATGCGGGGACGCCTTGACCCTTTGAGAGCGCGCCTTGCGAGCTCAGACGCCGGAGAGATTACCGCGGACTTAGGTGCTGGAGAGGCTAATGCAGACTCAGGTGCTTGAGAGGCTAACGCAGACTCAGGTGCTAGATAGGCTAACGCGGACTTAGGTGCTGGATAGGCTAACGCGGACTCAGGTGCTGGATAGGCTAACACGGACTCAGGTGCTGGAGAGGCTAACGCGGACTCAGGTGCTGGAGAGGCTAACGCAGACTCAGGTGCTAGATAGGCTAACAAGGACTCAGGTGCTGGATAGGCTAACGCGGACTCAGGTGCTGGATAGGCTAACGCGGACTCAGGTGCTGGAGAGGCTAACGTGGACTCAGGTGCTGGAGAGGCTAACGCGGACTCAGGTGCTGGAGAGGCTAATGCGGACTCAGGTGCTGGAGGGAGCATGACCGCAGGGGCAACCGGAGTACACGCGACCGCAGAGGTAACCCGAGTAGACGCGAGCATAGCACAGTCTTTGTCCATATGTTGGATATCTGGAATAGAGACCAGTGTCTCCTGAGCAGCCTTCAAACTGTCCAGTGCGGGGAGCACATTGTCCTGAGCGGGAGGCACATTGTCCTGAGAGGAGAGCAAACCGTTTTGAGCGAGAGGAACACTGTTCCAAGTGGAGGGAAGTGGATGGTCCCGAACAAGGGGCAAACAGTCCAGCGTGAGCGAATTACGGTCCAGAATGGGTGAGGAATAGTCCAGAGCGGGCATCACATTGTCCAGAGAGGAGAGCTGACTGTCTTGAGTGGGAGGAAGACTGTTCAGAGCGGGAAAAGGATGGTCCTGAAAAAGGGGAAAACAGTCCAGCACAGGTGAATTATGGTCCAGAGTGGTGGTTAACTGGTCTTGAGCTGGGACCATAGACGACCACTGTTTCCTCATCGGACCACAGGACTGCAACCCGGGTGACGAACTGGACACCTCGCCTTGTCTCCCAGCCTCTTTCCTCTCCGCATCCTGGACACAAAAAGTGAAAGCCAGTACCACAGCAACCCCACATAATAATAGGTCCTGGTCTACCGAGGCGGGAATCGAGCACCAGACGCAACCCGAACGAATCACGGGCGGCTTACGGGACGGATTATCGGCAGAGCGGGACGGCTTGTGGAGCGGCATGCCTAAGGCTAGTGGCGGAACGCTGGCGGTGAGCGGCAGATCGCTGGATTACCGGCAGCGTAAAACCACTCGCGGAGAGGATGGCCGGCGGAGCGAGGTGGCTCGCAGACGTCGAGCGGCGGAACGCTGACGGCACGCGGCGGCTCACGGGGCGGATTAGCGGCTCATGGGGCAGCGTAGAACCACTCGTGGAGCCTGCAGTTCACGCAGCGGCACGCTGTCTGCTCGCGGCGGATCGCGATCAGCGCGCGGCGACTTGCAGGACAGAGTCTCAATCCGCAAGCTGCGAAGCTGCCCGTTAACAGCACCCGGGTGCTCGCTAACTGCACGGCGCGGCTCGCAGGGCAGATCACCGGTCCAGAGGCTGCGAGGCGGGTTGCTCAACGCGTGGAGCGGCACATTAGCCGGGCATAACAGCAGCGCCCAGGTGATCACTGACGGCGCGGACATCCGAACCCGGGGCGAACTGGCCTAGAAAGGCCGCCTCAAACCGGCCGACTGAGGTGAGGCAGAAGTCCCCGGTGGCCACGAGGCCCTCGGCCCACCTCCGCGCAGGTCCCAGGAGTCGGGAGAGGTAGAACCCTCTCCCTGTCCGACAGCTCCCTACTGGTCACCAATTCAAACACCTTGCGACAGCTGACAATGTACAGAAATGGCTTCAAAGCCACCCCGTCGCAGGGTGCCGGGAGCTTGATCGGAACCGAGAGAGGAAGAACGATCTCACCATATTTCGGAACGCGGTCAATACCCTTCATTGCTCCAACCTCTGAAGAGGGAGAAAAAACAATATTTTTGTGCGCTTATGGCGGGGCTAGCGCCAAGCTAATGTAGCCAATGCTGTAGCCGAACAATAGGCTATTGGCAGGGCTAGCGCCGGGCTAAAGAAGCCGATGCTGCAGTCGGAGAATAAGCTATTGGCGGGGCTAGCACCGAGCTAAAGAAGCCGATGGGGACGTGATGCCGAACGCGAACAAAGCACACTACCCCAAAGTAACGTGAGCATATGCAATACATGCACCGATCTACAGATAATGCTGACCTGCTGGCTCAGGGCGCATGTGCACTTAAGAGTAGTCAGCAGGGGGGCGCTGCTGAGTACTGATGGAGTAAGACGTGAGTTCGTTAGCTCCTGTCGATTTTTATTAAAATTTTATTAAAACGGCACTGTTTAGAAATATATGTGTTCCTATTCGACTCTGTGAACTGAGTGTTACTGAATAGTAACTTTATTATTGATTAAAATGTCTGGAAAGACTCCGAAAACTCGCAGCACTATTCAGACGCATCTGCGGCCCGCACCTCGTGCTGAGGCCGCGGCCCCGAGCGAGCCACCGACGACATCAGAGGTCGCATCAACGCACTCAATAATGGATACAGAATCCCTCAAACTTGAGCTGCTGACGTCATTGAGAAATGACATCGCAGAGATTTTTAAAAAAGAGCTTCGGGAAACGCTCGGGGACACTTTGGCCACCATCCAGCTCGACCTACAAGCTTTGAAGACGCAACTAGCGAACGACAAAGCGGCTGTAGATGCTACAATATCGGAGTTTAAAAACACGGTCGGAGAGATGGAGCACGCGC
>JAFMOD010001907.1:115267-142652 GCA_019802435.1 Corydoras maculifer | reverse complement strand
CTATGAAACACAAACAAAAAATGTGTGCCCTTGTGTTTTTGTCACATTGTCATAGCAATCTGATAGCTACAATATGATTATAAATGATCTAGACAATGTCAAGTAAAGTATATACAATATTATAAACCATATTCTGGAAAGCTGCCTTAAAAACTTTATTTTTAAAATCAAAAACTAGCAACTGACCTTCCCATAAATCCTAGTCACCTTTAATTTAACTTTATAAATGGAAAAGAACCCCTTAAATCACAAAAACACTTTACTGGCACAAAAACCACTAGGTGTTGAAGCTTTAACAGGTCTCTGGGGATCTGATTAGTCTCTTGCAAAAACTATCCCAGTGTGCCAAAAAGTCCAGCTACAATAGCTCGTTGGACAGAGGTTAACAAGGTTCGTCTTTCTAGCCACCTTAATACTTTATCATCTTGTGGCATTTATAGGTCATTTCTTCCTTGCAATTCAAATTGGGCCAAACACAGACTGCTTTCATTTTAATTTCTTATTCCCTGCAAGGAGGTGAATAGTATGTTAGCACTCCTCAAGGAGTATACCTCAAGGGTACTGACGTAAAAGATTAAGTCACTTTCTTAGTCCTATTCTCTTGTGTATCACAGTGGGCAAAATTAGTGTTAGATTTTATTGACAAGCCAATTTACTGTTCTTTGTTTTCTTCTTATCATTATACCATTTATTTGTTTACAACCAGTCTCCTCCCACAATTTGAACTAGAACCACCAAACTTTACAGGGTGGTAGGATCTATACTTTTCCATATATCTTTTACTTTTTAAAGCAGGTAGACAGGGTCTGAGCAGTAGACATATTCTCACTTGTTTATGGAAATGGAAAGCTACCAGAAACAAGAAAAAAATATAAATTTTACCACAGACACACCCACACTACACATGGCACATCACATAGAACACTACACCCCCCCACACACACACGCAGACACACACACATGCCACAATATGAACCAAAATATTAGGCCATGAGACATGCTTTCAAAAATATGGAGACACCTAGAGACATGTATTTGAAAGAATAGGGACACCATGAGACATATTTCTAAAGGTATGTGAAAACCTAGTGACGTGTCTAAAAATATTAGACCACCTACTAACATTTGACTAAAATATTAGAACGCCATTGAAACCATTGTTTAAATCAGTTGTTAACACCTGTTATGGCCTGTTCTAATATATAATTATGCTGTAAAACACGTTATTTTAACTATATATATATATATATATATATATATATATATATATATATATATATATATATATATATATATATATATATATAGGGCGGCACGGTGGCTTAGTTGTTAGCACGTTCGCCTCTCAGCACTAGGGATTCCTGGTTCGAATCCCCATCTGGGTGGAGTTTCCATGTTCTTCCCGTGTCTGTGTGGGTTTCCTCCGGGTTCTCCGGTTTCCTCCCACAGTCCAAAAATATGGATCAAGTTAATTGAATTCTCAAAATTGCCCCCTATAGAGTGTGTCTGTGTGAGTGAGTGTGGGTGTGTCCAGTGATGGATTGGCGCCCTGTCCTGGGTCTATCTGCCCAGCGCCCGAGACGTTCATTCAGATTTCATACCAGCTTGCTGCTTGTTATAACATCTCAATATTTGAGGCCAGTTTATCTGTGTTTAGTTTATTGTTGTTTTTCAAAAATGAAAAGGGAACATACTCAACATAACCCATGCACAAAAGCTCTAATATGATTTGCCATCAGAGCGTAAAGTCTCTAAGGTGCTGCCAACTTCACTTTGGGGAATTTTTGCCTAATGGGGAAGTGCCTTTCTCAGTCACCACACAAAAGCTTTCTCCTACTGCAAAGATGTTAAAGCTTCTATGGGTCATGACTTATTAAGCCCCCTTTGAAATGTGTGTGTGTGTCTGTGTCTGTGTCTGTGTCTGTGTGTGGGGAGGTGTATGTGTATGTGCACGAGAAAGAAAGAGAGAGAGAAAGAGAGAGAGTTTATGCAGCACAGTGAATCAGATTGCAATAAAATATTAGTATTGTGAGTGTATGAAACTACTCATGACTGTCAGGTACAATCAACACATCTTTTTCTTGGCCCAGAAAATGTAATAACATAGCTTCTCACCTTGGCAATTATGGAAATGATGTAGGTAGAACAGTTGTCAGAGTAGTGGAGTCATTGTAAATAAATGTAGTACTCAGTACACAGCTCAACGAATGTTAAACAGGTAATTATACCATTGATTATTGGATATTTATATACTGAAGTATTGGTATATTTATTTTTTAAACATGTATGCTACACTTACCATTATTATCTGCCTTATACTTCCACTTACTGTCCAATGAATTAGGGTTGCTTACCTATCCATCCATGGAAAAGTGGTGTCATAACAGATTTGATATGATGGAGCATTGTGACATGACTGTAAGCTGGTCACGTGTGACATCCTGGATGCAGCAGTATATACAGTATAAATAGTCATATTATTATTACACCTGATATTTTATGCACAATTGAATGCACAATGAAGGAGATGTTCCTAATATAGTTCCTAATATGGGTGGCAGTAAGTGTAAAGCAGTTTCTGAAAATGTTTCAAACAGTGTAATTAGCACAGGGTAATAGTATGAATAGCCACTGTAATAACAAGAGGCTGTGCAGTTAGTCTATTTCATTCTATTTCATGAATATGCACATAACTAAGTTTATTTATCCAGCCTTTTGTGTGTGCATGTGTGTATGCTGCACCTGCCAGACAGTTAAATGCTTTGATCTATTCTGAAGATTTGTACATTTGCAATGGTTGCTATATCCCTTGCACTACTGGGCCACTTTAACATGATATAAATATGTTCCACTGCGGGGGAAAATCAGCTAAAGTAAGGGAGACAGAGGGATTGAATCTGTGACAGTGCTGGGTGGTTAAAGGTGTCAGGTAAGATAGTGAGCTGGCAAAGAAGCATAAAGGTCTACAGAGATTTGTTATTGTCTCTTTATCTCTGTCTTTTTGTTTGCACTGCTTTATCTTTAGACACATTTTCCTGTGTCTTACTGGCAGTTGTTTTATCTCAACAACTTCTAATGCAGAGACAGAACCTATTAACATTGGTTGGTAGATGGTAGATTTCTATCAGCTGATATATGGACAGTAAAGACTTAAATTAAAATGAACCTGTAACATGAGGCCTTCTATTATTAAGTCTATTTTTTAGGGAAATGTTGAGATCTATCCTTTATGATAAATTAAAGAGTTTTAGAGAAGTTGGCATTAAGCTGAAATGGCATTGGTTTCACTTGTATGCTGTCATGTTTGTCACTGGCCATGAAAAAGAACCTTCCAGCATCTGTGCATAGCTTTTTCTAACATCTAAGCAGGGGTCCTTGCACATACCTAATTTAAATAACTTTAGATCTGTTGCAGGGAATCTTACAATAAATTTTAAATTACTCCCTGGAGGTCAAATGTACTTGTGGGCATTGAGCATGCAAAGGAATAGATGGTTTTGCAGGGCTTAATAGAAGGTAACTAAAATATCTCATTAAATCCACATATAGAAAGGAGCCGGAGGTAATACCAATTATTTGCATTTATCACATTTTTAGACCATGTAATATGTTTGTGGTACCCAGGGTTTTCTTTGCAAACACCTCAGCTAAAATGAACTGTTTTGTTAGTTCTACAAATTCTCATTTTATGATGTTATAACCTGTTTAAATGTGAAAGCAATTTAAACTGAGCATAGCCTCAAAACTTCTCATTTATTGACACAATTCTATTATAATAATGTACATTGTCGGTTGACCTTAGGTTAATAATATTTTTGTGTGTTTCATTATGTTTTTTTGTCATTTATTTTTTCCTGTTTTTGTACTGCAATACAACTAATAAAGTAATGGTGTTTTAGTGTCTGGTTTGGTTGTAATAGTGTAAAATCAGGTCCTTATTTGTGTCATGGCTGTTTTATATTAACAGCATTGTCATTGTAGAAACTCTTCTATCTAAAGCATCCTACAATTGAGAGAACAATAGTTTAAGATGATTCAGTAATCTGGGAGCACCAAATTGTAGTATTATTGAAAACACTCATCCAATTAATTATTTGTTTATTTTTATTTTTATTTTTAAGAGAGTGCAGATGACTAGAAAAGAAAAAGTAAGTGCTTGTTATAAAAGACATCATAGCTCTGCATTGGATCATGCAAGTGTTTAATAAGCTTAATTAATTAACTTAAATTGCTATGTTTAATCAAGTGTTTATTACTCGGGGTTCCAAACCTTTGCATAATTTTATACTGTACACTGCATTATAAATATTTTCTGAAATACTTATTTTTTTGCATACAGAATATAATTTTGTTAACCAAAGACCCTGTAATTTCTCACAATTGTTTGTGTTAACAAAAAAAATACCACTTCAAAATAAAAAAATAATATTGAATTATCATTCATTCACAGCAATCTAGGTGAACAGATGTGCAACTGCAGTTGTCCTGCTGCTTCATGGTGGCTCAGTCATCTCTTGGTGCCAGACTACCAGGTTGGATATATCAGAAAAGCTATTTAAATGGATATCATAAAGTATATGTACTTGTCTCCCAAGGTCAGTGTGAGATTGTACTTGGCCCAGTCTAGACATTAACAGTGGGATCTAAGCTACCCTCAGGATTCTTGACATGCTTATGCACACAAGCTATGCACACATGTTCATACCAAGCTAAAACAGGTCATGCAATTATTTGAACAAATGTGTGTGTTGTGGCAAGAAATTTCTGTGCATTACTCATTGTGCCAGCTTCCACGGTAGTACTACTATATGATTCATTCACTCTGAAGGTTTTCTGTAAAAATGCCTTTATGGTGCTTTTATAAAAATCTTTGATAATTAAACTTATACCATTGTTGGTAAGTTTAAAGTAAGTTTGTTCCCAATCCCCTGCTTTCCTTCAGTGTGCCAATAAAAAAAATATATATAAATATAAATAAATAAATATATATAAACATATATATATATATATATATATATATATATATATATATATATATATATATATATATATATATATATATATATATACATAGTTTCAGCAAGGACATGGCACTGTATTTATGAATGAGGTTGAATTTACATACTTTACATACTACAACACATGCAGTAGTGGGTGGCACTCGAAATGAAATCAAAGCACTGTAAGTCACGCACACTCCCACCACTGCCTTTCCCTTAGGTGGTGGTCATCTTTTGCGTGGCAAGGGAGAACAGGGGATACGTGTAGTAGTTTCTCAACTTGATTGGTGAAGATAAAGCACCTGTTTGGTAGGTGGCCACAATCTTTTTTGTTTTCTTTTTTGTTTGACTTATTTTAGCAGGGTAGTACACTCTCTGAGATATACATAGAGATATACATGCATGGTAGTGGAATTACCTGAGGTATGGGTTGGATTGAGGCAGGCATATGCCGGTAGTGCTTTACCTTATATCTGATGGTAGTAGGATTAGCACATGTCCTGAGCTATATTTCTTGTGTTTTTAGTGTGTTTATTTTAATAAATTATTTATTTATTAAATAATTTGTCTCATGTGGTCTGTGTCTTGTGTGCTCGGATAATAAACAGTTTGTGATACAGGAGGTAAACTGAGGTAGTGTCAATTTAACCTTTAACACAAGAATTTGAACACATTCCTGTAGTTTTAGCTGAAATGATTAGGTAAAGGCTGAGGCATAGAATTGGGAAAGAATTGATTAAGTGAATAAGAGCAAAATGCCAGGAATTCAATCACTATTTACTTTACTGTGGTCTGAGTATGTGATAGAAATGCCTCAAAGTAAAATAGCTTTATGTTTGCTCGAGGTACTGGAGCAAATCTTATTCGAAAACATTAATTAACAAAGTAGTAGGTGGCCCATTTGGCCAAGAAATATTTGGAACATGTTGCTGTAGCCAGAAAAGGCCATGTACAAGTACAGCAGGCGGCAAAGGGTGATGATTTTATTATGTATACAACTAAACAACAGAAAAGTGTGCTTGACCAAATCATTGACCATATTAGTCATTAGGGACTGGCTACTGATGAATGATACTAGTCTACCATAAACACAGATGAAGTCTTCCCATCAATAAAATTCCCATCCAAATCAAATTTCTAGCCATTTTTTTTATATTATACCAGTTGCATTCACTTCAACAATGCCACAACAATGCCACAATATATAATTTTATTTTTTTTAAAAAATTAAAAAATAATTTTTTAAAAATTTTTTTAAATGAAAATCACCCCTAAACTAATGCACTTGGATGGGCCACTATTGCAGTACATAAAATTTGTAAAGTGCATGGTATGAAAAATGGGTGTGATGAAAAGGGCACAACAGTCTGACTTTCTGTGTTATGATGACCACAAACCTGTGACAGCTGCTCCTAAAAGGACATAGGCAGGAGGTCTGCGGACCTCTTCTCCACTGTGCACTGCCCTACATCAGTGTGACACAGGATTGAAATGCAAAAGCCAAACATAAAATATTAATGTGAACTATGGCACATTTTCTGTGTGAAGCACTCAGCAAAAGCAGCTGCCACCAACAAATCAGAAAAAAAGAAAGAAAAGTACATATGCATGTAAACACACACACACACACACACACACACACACACACACACACACACACACACACTCAGATTGGAGGTGGGGGTGAGATGAGATTCTGCCAATACAGGTTGTGCAAGAGTTATGAAATATATCTTAAAAATTAGCAAGCTGTTGTGGGAATGAAATATACTACAAGCCTTTCTATATGTAAATAAGTATGTTAGTCTGTTAATGTAAAAAAAACAATTGGGCATGTGTGGGTGAAGAATCCGATAGCATGTTCTAATATGAAACAGCTGTTAGTCAGACTACAGGAAGAGAGGTGAGAATATTTTGTAGCCAAGTTCAACAATATATCTGTTACAAGGATCTTAACATGCCGTTATATAAGTGTTATATGAAAGTTTGTTTTTTAATGTTGTTGCAATACATTTCTAGCCTAATGCTAATATAAATTCTGATTTTTACAATACATGTCGGCAATATTTCAAAGTGGTGTAGAGTAAATCTTTGGTTGTGTCAAATAAGACATGGCTTGATTTCAAGCATTGGAACAAACACAAAATGACAATGATGAATGAATTACAAGATTAGACAAGAGATTTAAATATTGAAACTGATGGACCAAGGACAGGGAACAGGTGTGTAACAATATGTAATGAACAGTAAACAGATAAGGATAAACTAGGGCAGGACACGGTCAAAACAAAGGCACATGATGACAAGAAAACAAAGACAGGCAAAGTCGTTTGGTTTCTATGGAGTACATTGCAGTGGTTTGTTTCAATTTGCTTGTATTATGATACAACCTTTAATCAAAAAATATTTGACAGTATGGAAAAGGCATATTAAACACACACAGTATTTCTTACATTTACTTTGACTTTTATTTCATTGCAGACAGAATGAATGTGGGATATATTTTATGTTTGTCTGGTCATCTTACCTTCATTTGTTAATAAACATCAATTTCAGCATTTCAGGCCATTTGAAAAATAGTTGGGAAGGTAAAGTATTGTAATGTTGTCATTTCTATTCAACACACTTAGACATTTTGGCTTTTGTGAATACCAAGCCAAATGAATGTAGGCTTTATTTTGTCAAGTTTTTCTAAATACACATCTTGAGATGTGCAACAGTATGGTGTCGTCACTGTAACATTTGTTTTTTAATATTCTTGTTTTATTTTTTATAGGGGCAGTTCAGAAACTACAGGAAGGCTAGTCCACTACCCATACCTTCTTATTCTGTAGCCATGTCTTTGAAATGTGTGTAGCTTTGAAATGGTTTTGCATTGTGTTGAAAACTGCATGCATAACCCTTGAAAATTGGCATCTTAAAGATCTCAATGTACTTTTGTGTGTTAATGCTGCTATCACAGAAGTGTAAATTACCCTTGCCAAGTGCACTCACACAGCCCTATACCATGTCAGACACTGGCTTTTTAACTTGTTGATAGTAGTATAAATGTTTTTTTTTTTGGTCCAGAATACATGGTGTCCTTATTTTCCAAATAAAGACCTGAATACTATTTCATCTGAATACAATATACTTCCAAGCCCAGAGGAGGTAACATCAATTCTGGACATAGTTAACATGTCTTATTTTGTAGAGTGTAAATGTAGAGTTACATTTTATGTGCCATTTTGTGAAGGTATCTCTGTTTTGTAATGCTTGCCTGCTTATCTTTAGCTTAATTCTACACTAGGGTTGCATTCCCCATGCCCATCCAGGTGAGAACATTTTGGGCGCTGGGTAGATACACCCGACACACACACACACACACACACACACACACACACACACACACACACACACACACACACACACACACACACACACACACACACTATAAGGTGCAGTTTAGTGCATTAAAGTTACCTTGAATCCATGTTTTTGGAGTGTGGGCGGAAACTAGAGAACCCGGAGAAAAGCCACATGGTGAACATGGTGAAAACATGGAAACTCCACTCAGATCGGGATTTGAACCTGGCTGAGAGGTGAATGTGCTAACTGCTAAGCCACTGTGGCCCCACCGTGGTTTTGCAAAAGTAATTTAATGCCCATGTGGTTATATTGGCTATTGTTAAATGGTGGTTTCTGATGCAGATACATTTTTATCAATTTATTTATTCATCTTCTTAATCCTAATCCTCTACCAGTCACGGTGGGGTTCCTCATGCCCATCCAGGGGAGAACATTTCAGGCAATGGCCAGATACACCCAGGACAGGGTACCAATCTATTGCTGGGCACACTTACTCATACAGACACTTTGTGCTTAGCGTGATCTATGTGTAGGCATTTGTGTGTGTGTGAGTGATCCCTGTGTTCGCCTTTATACTCTGTGTGAACCTTGTGTCAAGCTCACAAATATGATGTGACCTCTGTGTTTCATTAGGTATTAATTGTGTATCAGTGCTGTCATTCACAAATCTCTAAAGTACCACACATTCACAAACCATCAATAATCACCATGTGACACAGAAATATATTAAATGTTTTCTCCAGTTACAATTTCTAAACATTAATATAACGTGACAGACTGTCAGCAGCAATTACAAGACATCTTCTATAAAACAGGATGCACCGGTTTAAGAGACAGATAAATATTCCTTTTTAACCTAAGATAAAAAAAACATCTGTTCTCATAAAATTATTTCCTAAATTTTTTTCATTTGTCTAAAGTCATAGTCTGTTATCCATAGTCAATAATGTGATTTTATTTACTGTATTTATTTACTTTGGAATACATAAACAAGCAACTATTCTTCTTCTTCTTCTTCTTCTTCTTCTTCTTCTTATTATTATTATTATTATTATTATTATTATTACTTTGTGATGTTGCTCTTACTGTCAAATAAGAAAGGTATTCATTCTTTAAAATCAATGAATTATGGATTTTTGGATTCCTACTATTACATAACTATTACCCCTTCAACACTGAGCTTGACAATTGGTTTGTTTTTTTGTTCTAATATGCTTTGTTTTGGTTTTTGCTAAACATGGCACAGTGCATTTACATTTAGTAATTTAGCAAACGCTTTGATCCAAAGCGACTTACAAATTATGGTATTATCGTCAAACATCTCAACTTCAGTCTCATTTGTTTAAAGTACATAAACCATGTGGTTTTCAGATACATATTTGCAAAATTAAGCCATCCTACCATGTTATTATTTAGAAAAAAGGGTTTTAATGGCAACACTTCAAATCAAGGTATATTTGTTTAGTTTTTTTTATTGTATTTGTCATTTACAATGTATTTATAATTTATAATTTTATAATTTAGAATGTGAAATGTAGTGATTGGTTTTTTTACACAGTATGCTTGTGCCTTTGTACTTTTTCTCAGCTTAATTGTTTTGTATTATAAATAAATAAAATATAAATAAATAAAATATTATATATATATATATATATATATATATATATATATATATATATATATATATATATATATATATATATATATATATATATATATATATATATATATATACATATATATTGTAAATGGAAATGGGTTAACGAAACTGTTTATAAGAAGTCAGTTGGGAGTGTCCTTCAAAGAATTATAACAGAACAGAAAATGCAGAGCAATCTAAAATACCATCTTCAATTGTTCAGTACATCATGTTTCACAAGGTTTTGGAGGTGTCAGTATTACCAAAACATATTAAAATGTAATCTCTAAGATTAGAGCTCAGTGTCTCATTATAGTAGCAACATCTATAAACTGTCAAACCAACAATTGTGCATTCTAAAAATGTAATTATTAATATTTTAAAGTTACTGTAATTTTATTATTATTTAAAAATTGTATACAGCATATACAATTATTTTATTATTTGTTTATTAGTGGCAATGTAATCTTTAAGGGTTATTATTTTTATTTTACTTAATTTTTCTAGCCAGAGTGGATAACGATCAGGTTTGATTATACTACTGTGTAGGTGGTTCCTTCTTACTGACTTGTGCTGTTCTCTCATTTCTAGATTTTTGTTGGACAAAAGCATAAGCTAAATGACTAAATGTAAATGTTATTTAGCATGCCCATGTTATTGGGTAAGATTTACACTTAAACGTCAGTACTTTCTTGTAACTGGGATAGTTTTGAGTTATTCAAAAAATGGCATTCATGGGGGTTGGAAGACAAATTAATTATGCAAATATCTACATTTAGTACAATAGTAAATAGAGATATAAAGAGTTTATATTTTCAATTTGCAAAACTTGATTACACCATTACATGATTGATCTAAAAAGGTTTTATGCAAAAGAACATGAATGTAAAAAAAAAAAATATGTGAATACAAAATATTTTTAAAAGAGCTAAAGCATTCTGTTCATCATACAAGTTTTATGTTATGACAAAGTGGGAAAACAGACCCATGGGACTGTGTGCTAATGACCAGAAGCTATCATGCTGAAAAGGCAGTGTGTAAATGCCATGCTTTTGTTATATTATACCTTTTTTTATATGTGTGAGTATGGACATATGACGATTTTTTAATAAGAAATGACAGGGATTTTTTACAAGAGGATCAATATATTTCTGGAAATTAAAAGCATACAATTATTTGCAGAATTGTTTTTAAATATTTGTAAAGCACTTTGTTCTCTTACTGTGCAGCCTATTGCTCACATCAACCATATTGCTTCACCTTGTAGTGGTAAAATTTAAAAGAGTACTTAATTTGTTGTTGCACAGTTTGTCTTTGTTATGCTCCATTCCAATACTTAACACCCTACAATAACACCTTACAATCATGTCAGTGTTACTCTATTTCTGACAATCATCCACCACCTAAATAACAGCTGCTCTGTGTGATTCTGTGTGGGTCCTGACCATAAAAGATTAGTGTAAAGAGGAACATATACAAATGCAGAGAATTGGTCTTTAATTGTAGTAGCATAAATGGCATTTACACTCCTGGGCAACAAAACAGGTGTCCAAAAATGTGTGTGCGTGTGTAAGCAGGAAAAAAAGAATTTTTGTGTGTCTGTGGGGGGGGGGTCCATTAGACATTTTAGTGGGCTTACAGGTGTAGGAGAACAGTAATGTAGGCTGATTAAAGCAGGGAGCAGGTGTGAGTACTCCACTGCGGCATCAGTCGCAGAGTTGGCTGGGGGCGGGGGACTGTTGCAGCATTACAGTCTTACCACCTTCATCCCCTGAGTCCACCTAACAAACGTCATCCATCCTCTCCATGACAACAATTCAGGTTCATTTTGCAGAAATTATTGTCTTGACAAGCAAGAAGTGATTTGTCTTTTTTTATGGGGCAATGACTTAGTGGTCACTAGCAATACACTTAAAAGAATATAGAGGAATGGCAGGTTAACAGAGGGCACATTAAGATTATTTTGATAAAGAGGGGTCTGACATATCTAGTCATATTGCCAATAGTTGACAAGTATGTTTTCATTTTCCTTCCTCCTATTATAGACACATTAAGAAAAAGATTGTGGTTACACCTTAAATTTCACACATTACATTTATAGTGCAAATGTAGGCTTGGATATGTGTGTTATGTGTGATAAGCTTGGCTTTGTTAAGTAAGACACTGCACTGTAAATTACATAGTTTGAACTTAAGCACTGCTGAAATAATATATTTTCTTTTGCAAAAAGAAGCATTAAGTACAGTGCTACACATTTGACAATATGTGAAGCAATAAATAATGAACATTATTCAATCAGCACAATACAAGAAGTCATAAACAATTATAACAAGTTATTTTATAACTACAATTCCTATGCCTACCATCCATGACATGAAAGTATGTGACATTTTGCACTATGTATATAATCTCCTGGATTATTACAACCAAAATTATTTCTTGTCTTCCATCTACATTATACAACATGGAACTGAGGAGGGTTCAAAGAAAAGAGTTCAACCATGTGGCATTTTAAAGGTTGTTTCCACACATGCTCTAATAATTAAAAATATATTTTTTTATTGGTTTAGTGAAGTTTTGAAATGTTTTTTTATCTCTATAGATATATGAAAATCACAGCTGTAAACACTTCTCCAGCACTATGTAATTGCTTTTTGCACTGGCACCTTCTGAAGGATTAACTTTTAAACTAAATTTGATGCTAAATGCCATATAAACATACAGTTAGGGACAGTTTGTTTTTGTATGGTCACAATCAGATGCCCTTGTTTAAAAAAAAAGAGACAGTGATTTAGAGCGGGACTTTTTCAGTAGTACCTTAAAACTAATGAAAGAATGTGACAAAACAAGACTGTGAAACATTTGGTTCATGTTTATAACAGCTATTTGTGCATTTATGTTTTAATGAATTGACAAGCTAATAAAATTGTGTATTGATAAAAGCATAAGACATTGGCACCAGACTAATATTATATTAGTGTGTGTGCGTGTGTGTGTGTGTGTGTGTGTGTATATAAGTGAGAGAGGGAGATTGTCCCCTGATTGATATTCATAAAATCAGGCACCTTCAGGAAGAGACCCAGGCTGACTATCAGTCCTCTTAAGCAATCAGGGGCTTTGTGCATGAAATCAAAGCCAAAAGGAATACCTCTTTAGACACATCCAGCTACTTAAAAACACTTTAATGATTGAAGTAAATATGCCCAAAATGGTCAAAAATATGTATCTATACATTTTCTACTAACTAGATTAGTTTGGCTTAGGCACATCTTAACAGGTACCTAAAACCATACATAAAGAACAACCATTAGCAAAATAGATAAAATTGATCACCATGGTAATAACAAGCCTTTGTTACATAAGTGTATATTTTTTGTTACATAAGTGTATATATTTTTATATTTCTATAAGGGCGGCACGGTGGCTTAGTGGTTAGCACGTTCGCCTCTCTGCACTAGGGATTCCCGGTTCGAATCCCCATCTGGGTGGAGTTTCCATGTTCACCCCGTGTCTGCGTGGGTTTCCTTCGGGTTCTGCACTGTGTGCCCAGCGATAAATTGGCGGCCTGTTCTGGGTGTATCTGCCCAGCGCCCGAAACGTTCTCCCCTGGATGGGCATGGGGAACCCTACCGAGACCCTAACATAGAATAAAGTGGATGAATTAATATTTCTATACGTTTTTTTTTTTTTTTTTGCTAGAACCATTGTTAACTGTAAGGGAAATTACTACAGTATATCTACAGTAGCAATGAGATATGAGACATTTGCCTCCTGTGAATACTAATTGTTACAAGATACATCCATCCATCCATTATCTTCCGCTTTATCCTCTACTAGGGTTGCGTGGGGGTTCCCCATGCCCATCCAGGAGAGAACGTTTCGGGCGCTGGTCAGACACGGGGAGAACATGGAAACCCCACCCAGATTGGGATTCAGACCCGGAATCTCTAGTGCTGAGAGGCAAACCACTAGTGACTAAGTAAAATCAGTTTTAGAAATGCCTAATCAATTTTTGTGTGACAATGCATGAGCAAAAATAAGAATATATAGCCTATAAAGAAAAGGGTAGAGAAAGAAAATTTCTGTGTTCTGATTTAAATGCCAACAATTGTGGGTTAAACAAGAGCAGCAACAGGATTTATCTTTCTAATACTCGCTTGGCACATATGATAATAAAATGTTAAAACTGTTAATGCAAATAAACAAACATTAAGTTGTAGTTGTTTTTATTATGAGCAAACAAAAAAAGAATTTTTTTTTAATAATTCAGCAAAATCATAAATAAATCTATAATATAGCACTACTGAAGTAGCAGGCAGTAGCAAGATGAAAGTGGTAAAAGAGGTAAGAATAGAAACCACAGGTTGGGGATCAATGGTGTGCTGTGTTTGGATGTGGTCAATATGTTGCCTCAGGACAAATACACTTTTAAAGTAACACACCAATTTTAGCATCACCCTGTATATTTTGTTTTGCCAGAGCCATAAATTCATTATAGAGTATTTGAATATTTGCTCATGTTTTCTCTTACATACACAAATTACATTATCAGCGTCACAAAAGCTTTCCCACCAAATATTTCATTAATGAGACACAGCTAAGCGGGGATTATTCATGTGTTTTGAGCCATTTGCCATTTTTTATGTTAGAGTTAAATGCTCAGTGGATAATAGACCTCACTGGGTTCCCATCCCAGACTTGCTATGCATGAGGTGGCATACATGTCTTGTCATAGGTATACAAGAGAGAAACTGAAGAGAGAGAAAGAGAGTGAGAATGAAAGATCAAATTCTAGATTGATAAATACTGCATCACATAACAGCAACATAAAAAAATAAAAATATATATAAAAGATTAAGGCGGCACGGTGGCTTAGTGTTAGCACGTTCACCTCTCATCACTAGGGATTCCCGATTTGAATCCCCATCTGGGTGGAGTTTCCATGTTCTCCCGTGTCCGCGTGGGTTTCCTCCGGGTTCTCCGGTTTCCTCCCACAGTCCAAAAACATGGATCAAGTCAATTGAGTTCTCCAAATTGCCCCAAATAAAGTGTGTTTGTGTGCGTGTCCGTGCGTTTGAGTGTGTACCCAGCAATAGATTGAAACCCTGTCCTGGATTTATCTGCCCAGCGCCCGGTCCTTCTCCCCTGGATGGGCATGGGGAACCCCCCCCTCCCCCACGACCCTAATATAGGATAAAGCGGAAGATAATGAACAGCAATGATGATGATTTTCATATGACACTTCAAAGGCTCAAGGTGCTTTATATATGCTGGACAAAATAAACAAAACCACAAACACATGACTCATACCTATTTTATTTTTTTTTAAATATATACCTGCCTTTATTTTTAATCATGGCAATTTGCACATATTATTTGTCAAAGCATTTACTACTAAAATCATATTTTGTTGCAAATGTTCAATGCAGCCAGCAAAAGCAATAGACTTTATAAGAAGGCAGTGTGAGTCTGAGATTTTGTCCATTTCTTGGAAGGCTTTGAAGCTATTGAGCTCACCTCAGAAACTCAGTGATGGTGACCAATTACAAGAAAATTGCTCTTTCTTCTTGATGATCCTTGTGTCATGTCATCCTACCTTGTGTCTGTTCAAAATATGAAATAGTGCCCAATTTTCCACCATTACTGCTAGTAATGGCTCATAATTTGAAACTGAAGAAATTGCTGCATAATAATGTACTGTTGGTTCAGGGCACAAAATATAGCCACTACCTTCATAATCATAGTGCAGTGCTAAAATAAAGTGTTTACTTTTATAATAGTCTTGATTGGAATTAATACATTATCATGAGCCGTGCTACTGTGATAATCATTCCCACAATAAAAGCAAATGATAAAGCACTTACTTCAAATGTTAATTTGCTCTAGATTATTACTTATATTAACAAAAAAAAAAAAAAACAAGAGCTTGAAAAACCTCTAAACTAAGGCATTATGCCTTTAAATTATCCATATAAACTTAGGGAAAAAAATATGTGGAGAAAATGTTTGTATGTGCCCAGCGCCCGAAATGTTCTCCCGTAGATGGGCATGGGGAACCCCCCGTGACCCTAGTAGAGGATAAAGCGGAAGATAATGGATTGAGGCGGCACGGTGGCTTAGTGGTTAGCACGTTCGCCTCTCAGCGCTAGGAATTCCCGGTTCGAATCCCCATCTGGGTGGAGTTTCCATGTTCTCCCCGTGTCTGCGTGGGTTTACTCCGGGTTCTTCGGTTTCTTCCCACAGTCCAAAAACATGGATCAAGTCAATTGAATACTCCAAATTGCCCCATATAGAGTGTTTGTGTGCGAGTGAGTGTGTGCCCAGCGATGGATTGGCGCCCTGTCCTGGGTCTATCTGCCCAGCGCCCGAGACGTTCTCCCCTGGATGGGCATGGGGAACCCCACCGCGACCCTAATAGAGGATAAAGCGGAAGATAATGAATGAATGAATGAATAATGGATTGATGGATGAGTCTGACAGGCATCAGAGTGAAATGTAGCCCATACGAAGAGACAACAAATTTAGAAGTAAACAAGAACATGTAGTCTATTAAAATAGAGTGACATGTAACCATGACTATGTGACAACAGACTTTACATTTGGGAATTTAGCAGACACTTTTACCCACAGCGAATTACAAGTGACCCAACTTTGGATCAGAGCACAGGGTTGAAACAGCCCCCCTGGAGCAATGAGGATTAAAGGTCTTGCTCTAGTAGCCACTTTGATAATGTTGGTGGAATTTAAACCCACAGCCTTTAGTTTGATGGCAACTAACACCCTAACCACTCATCTACCACACCTTCACTTTGCCTAATACCTGCTGAGAGCAATGAATCATATGTCTAAGGTAGAATTGTATTCACTTGCTTACGCTTAGCTGTGTATTGCATTGTGAATGACAGCACTGATTTGAGTTTTGGTGAATTATAAGAGAATATTGGCTTTATGAAGTAGATACAACTCAGATGAAACAGGAAGTACCGCTAGGTGATTGTGTGTTTCCCAAACCTTTGCCCAGTAAACGATGGGACAGGCTCCAGTACCCCACCACTGATTACTGTAATCGTATTAAAGAAAACAAAAACAATTTATGCCGTCGACAACTCATAACCCCGCCGCCTTATATACAAACCCCGCCCATCAGTTACAGCTCATGCAATTCGACTAAATAGTTCTTCCTCGTGACGTGTGCGATAGCAAAGCGTCCAATCAAATTCCAGCTTGTTATGCAGTGGTGGAGACGTTCGGCTGCTAAATGCTAAGACAACATGGTGAGTTGTAATGTTGTTGATTTAAAGGTGTTATAACTCATATGGGTTCTGTATGTAAGTCCATTTGGCGTAAATTTTAAAAGTTGGATTCAATGGTGGATTCAATAGTAGCTTGCCTTTAGAAACGAGAAATAAATAATATCGGCTAACTCGATGTAGCGTCCATGCTAACGCACGACAGCGTGCAGAATGAATGAGTGCTACATTGTTTCTTCATCTGCGCACTGTTTTCATTATACGCAACTGTTTTCACATCCTAAACACTGTTTCTTTTACAAACTATTGTTTAATGACTATAATCCTTAATAACTTCGCAATGGCGCCACAATGCGCGAGCAAGCTAACTCGAAGTTTTAGAGCCGCATTCTGTATTAATTCAGCAATAAACTTGAAATCACAACAGTGAGACGTAATAAGTGTAGGCTTTGCGAGTGTGCGTCCTTAAAGTAATCGTCTTACCGTGGGTGGAAAAAGATTACGCAGAATAATGAACAATGAGAATTCGTTTCATAAAAGGGTAGCTAGCTGTAGCTTTAGCTTGTAATACTGATTACCTGTCAAAACACAGCATTATGTCAATACACCAACCAAAATATCAAGAGTTTATTACTTACTGGACTATTTACCAACTATAATGGTTTTAGCCTACTAGGTCCAGTCAATACATTAAACGGGACAGTTAATGCTATATATTTAGGTTTACGTTATTTAGTCCTTATAAAATGTAAAGTTCATGCTCTTGTGAAAGACACTTTTTTTATAATTTATTGTTTTATTATAATTCTCAATACTCAAGACTATGAAGACATGATCTGATGAGTGTGCAGTCAAGTTATTGCATTGACTTGGAAAGTGCCCTGACCTCTGCCCCAAACTGTGGGTACTCCACTACTCTATTAGATCATGTATTGCAAGTCATGGCTTTTCTTTCACCAT
This sequence comes from Corydoras maculifer, assembly GCA_019802435.1. Taxonomy (NCBI): domain Eukaryota; kingdom Metazoa; phylum Chordata; class Actinopteri; order Siluriformes; family Callichthyidae; genus Corydoras; species Corydoras maculifer. The sequence goes on along the minus strand of JAFMOD010001907.1, from coordinate 124,455 downwards.
TTTGTCTACGATCTTTTTACACTAATGGAATAAATATTTCCAATACTGGGACATGCCACTTAATTATATATTCAGAATTATAAAACCAAGCACCCAGCCATGCATTTTGGACTGCTGTGTGGGAGCAGTTTAGGGAAGTGCTTTTTCTTTTTTAGCATTGTTTTACACCAGTACACAAGCATGGCATGATTGGAGGAGTTGTGTATGAAATAACTTGGTTTAAACAGATCTCTGACCGTAATCCCATCAAAGACCTTTGGGATGATCTCAAATGGAGATTGTGATCACTGTCTGACTTCACATATGCTGCTCTTGGGGCAGTTTAAAATGAGTTGTCAAAAGATGTCTCCTGTATGTGTAATGTGTGGACAGACTTTTGTCCATATTAACTATTTTGTGTTATTTTTAAATGTGATCCAACAAGTTTAATTGGTATTTTAGATACAAGTTCCTTATACTTTCCATGCCAGAAGACCTTTTTTGGGCAGTGGTTAAGGTTTTCCGCTATTGTCAAAATGTTTGCAGGTTTAAACATCAGGCCTGATAAGGCAAAACAGTGGGATCCAGTATCACTATGCTGACTCTGCAACATTTGACCCTTAACTTTTTTAACAAGCTGTGATTATTCAATGAAAATGATGTGATCGTGTGGTATCTCAGTGGGTTGGCGTTTCAAATTCCAAGTTCACTGACATTACCACAGTGGGAACTTGAGTAAGCCCCTTAACCAACATTTGTCCGGGGTGCCACATCATTGGCCAATGTTCTGACCCTATCCATTAAGTTGGAATACTTGTAAGTTGCTTTGCATAAAAAACATCTACAAGTCTTAATGACCAAATGTACAAGTACACTTACATACTTATATAGACATTAATTGTATGTTATCGAACCTCAGCCGTGGTGGGACTTTTATTTCTTTCAATTTAATAAAGATCATTAGATGAGTAATGTTATGAGGAAGTGCACGTTACTCTATAAGTTTGTGATTTACATTTCATGGAGTTAATGTATTTGGACCCAAGTTTAAGTTGCCTTGGGCATTATCCTTCAGCACTTGCCTGGCAATTAAAAAATTCTTTTTTTATAGTGACTAGTAAGTGAGTGAAAGTAAGTGAAAAAGAAAAGGTTTGGCCTGTGAAGCCAGTCAGAGTGACATGCCAATGGATTGAAGATGCATTAGTTTTAAAACGTGTTTGTTCAGTAAACAAATAAATGCCATCTTTTACACCTGAGTGGTTACCTCACTCTAAATCTCGGGTCTTCTACTTGATGCTCCAGCTAGCCACTCAAAACAGCAAGGTAATTCAGTGTGAGAGTGCACTACAAAAAGTGAACTAAACTAAAAGTGAACTAAATTAAGGTCGTTTTTTCTGTTCATGTTCAATTAGTATTATGTTAATAAGCAAAGATCCACTGTAGCAATTGTAGCACAGTCAAATCGCAGACTGTTACTTTGAGCAATGCTTGCCTCCTTTTTTTAGGACCTAATGCAAATTACAATTTACTTCTCTTGGGATTTAGGATTAATAAAATCCATACTATGTAGATATATAAATTTCCAAAAGTGCTTACATATTTGCATTACAATTACAATCGAAAATAAAATATGATGCAATTTAGCACCAGCAGAACTCTATTAGAGCAGTGGTAGCTTATTCTTTGGGCTCTCTTGTTCACCACAGTCCTCTACTGATGGGAATAATGGTCCAAGTCATGCACCGCCTTTTCCTGGAGTCCCTGCATCAGGCATGCCCTCACCTTTTGTAAGTTGGTTATGGTTAGTTAGGGTAACATAACTGCTTTTTCTACTAAAAAAAGAGGAGTTTGTAATGTTTATCTTCTTTTCATATGTAAGATGGGGCCTCCTGGAATTCCGCCTCATTTCCCACCAATGGCGCTGCCACCTATGGCGCAAAGACCCAACATGGCTCCGATGCCCACTGGGATGATGCCACCACCCATGTTGCCACCAATGGGTGGTCCTCCATTAGGACAGGTAAATATTTTTCAGTCACTGAATTTGTATCATTTCTGATGTACTAAATGTATTCATCCATAAAACTGTTAGTGTAAGATATGAAGCTCATCTGTGTGTTTATATAATTTATTTAACCTAATCATACATATTAAGCAATGATTAATGCAAAATACTTTGTCATGGAGGAAAATATCGATGTGGCCTAAATAATATCACATGAAAGGCAAGTCAGCTCCATCAAAACCCCAAAGAGTAATTTGTGAGGTGCACTAATTTATTACACAGCCTTGTTTGCAAATACATAACCTCTCTTCTGCTGCCTTCACCTTTCACTTTATACTAAATCTACAAGTCTTTTTGGAAATATGTTTATTCACCCTGAAAAATAATTTGTAAGGTCAGACACTAATGTTGGTAGAGAGGATCTGGCTCACAGTCTCTATTCCGGTTCATTCCAAATGTGTTTTATGTGGTTGAGATTGGGACTTTACGTCAGTCGTCATCTTTTATACCAAACTCAACCTTGCTTTGTGCCCTGAAGCAAGGTTATACTTGAATAGATAAAGGCTTTTCCCAAACTTTCTGGGAAGTTGGAAGTAAATGATCATCCTATGCGAGTGGCACTAAATTGTTTCAATCCCTTTGTCCATTCTGTATCGGTCTTTTGTCATTGTCATATAATTAATTTAAACAGCCAATCAATTTTGTTGAAAACTTATAAAAGCACATGATGTACTTTTAATGATGCCCACTGAGATTTAAAGACTGCACTATATTTAAATTAGTGCAACCATCACTCCATTTTCAATATGTATGCTGGCAAGCTCACCTGCATCTGTGGTGAAGATATAGCGTATGGTGTTATTGAGACGTACAGCTTGTGAGTGTTAAGCACAGAAGTGTCTGCATACAGAGTACTGTAGTTCTTTCTCCCTTTCCTTACTGAAGAGCAATTTGTGGATTCTTATTTTTAAATGAGGCCTAAAAACCCACATGATCATTCACTCTCACACTCCCATCTCACACTGTGTATTAATACCCTGTTGCACCTAGTGGCACACTGGAGAGAAGTTAGCAGCTTGGATGAATTTTTTATGAATCTCTTTTATTAGATGCCAGGCATGTTGCCACCCATGATTCCACCAATGATGCCACCCCGTATTCCAGCTGCGACGTTGCAACCAACAGGACCGGTAAAGTAACTTTATATTACTTTCCCCACAAGTCTCCCCTGTTAAAAATAGATCCTCACTACTGACAGCAGTGTTAGAATTAGCATAATGAACATGGGGCAAAGTAGGAACGTACACCAATTAAGAACTGCCTGGCAATATATTTTTTTTCATGACGCCCTATATAACATGGGATGCAGTCTTCTGCATGACAGCTCATTTTTTTAGGCTGCTTATTTAATAACAGTTCTTTAAATAAGTATGTACTTGGCTGAGATGTTTTTTGATTAGATGAGACGCATGTTTGAAAAAAGAACTTTATCCAAAATTGTCATCCAATTGATTGTGAACATGTGGCTCTAATTTTGCTTTAATTTCACAATTAACCTCTAATTTATTTATTTATTGAGGGTTTATTTCCCTCAATGAATAAAGAAGTGTCTAATAATTTTGTGTTTTGTCTTTAACATTCAAACACAGTAATAAATGTTGTATGGGGTATTGTGAAACACAAATTAATTAATACTTTATAAATTAATCACAAGTTATTTAATTAAGGGATAAATAAATTTTTATTATATTTACATTTAATTTGTAGTTGTGAGATTCAAATGAAATGTCTGTGCTGTATTAAAGCTCTCCGCTTTAAATAAGACACAGCTGAAATCCTTGCTTCCAGTTGTCCAATTACACAGCAATGCCACACAGTTAGCTTTGGGGCATTTTGCATCACCAAAGTAACTCTACATAACTTTTATTAGTTTAGCTGTCATACTGAAGCACCAACATGACTAACCATTAAGTCCAAAGTCCATTAAGTTGCTACTTACCTGCTTCCACAGTGCTTTTTAGTAGTATTAATATATTTTTTTAGTGTAATTGGTCCATTTCATTTACTATTATTAGTAGAAAAATCAAGTAAATGAATAGTGAAAGTAGTAAAGCAATGATATACTTGCATACATTTATACAAATACCCATTGTAATACAAAGGGGGGGGGGCAGCATCAAATAATAGTCAGGTTTGATGAATTTACAGTGTAGTTGGTTTTCTGCATAGCTTCTGACTTGTAATGTTCTAATTTGTAAGTCTCTTTGGATAAAAGCGTCTGCTAAATGTAATAAAAATACATGAATGACTAACCTGATATAATTCACATGTTTTACTATTATCAAAATATTCATTCATTCATTCATTATCTCCCGCTTATCCTCTATTAGGGTCGCGGTGGGGTTCCCCATGCCCATCCAGGGGAGAACGTCTCGGGCGCTGGGCAGATAGACCCAGGACAGGGCGCCAATCCATCGCTGGGCACACACTCACTCACACACACACTCTAAATTGGGCAATTTTGAGTATTCAATTAACTTGATCCATGTTTTTGGACTGTGGGAGGAAACCGGAGAACCCGGAGGAAACCCACGCAGACACGGGGAGAACATGGAAACTCCACCCAGATGGGGATTCGAACCGGGAATCCCTAGCGCTGAGAGGCAAATGTGCTAACCACTAAGCCACCGTGCCGCCTATTATCAAAATATTCAGTTATTTATTTCCGATTTGGTTAATTATTTGCCATGTTCTATCAAAAATGTGAATATCTGAGTCATGTTAAGTATGAAGTAGATAACATTTAGAAAAAAACATTATCTTCTGATGTGTTCTCACTACAGGAACTGAAATATATATATATATATATATATATTTTTTAGCCTTTCTTGAAAGTTTTCCTTTTTTTGTTTTAAAATGTTTTATTTTTTAAAAGTAAGACAAGCATCCAGTGTTAAAAATAGATTTAAAATGGACAAACTTGGCTCTGTAACTAATTAAACACTGAACCGTATTTTTTAACATATTCAAATGTAATTATTAATTTAGCAAAAATTTTAAATTATCATTTTAGATGGTAAAGTAGCTTTTTTAGTAAAGGAAAAGCTTAAACCAACAACCATGGGCACCTCTGAGCAACTTTCTAAAGAGCTACTCCTACATGTAATTACTGAAGGATAATGCTTTATAAAGCTAGTCAAAGATTTGTAGATTACATATTTTGTTTATTAGTTTTCAGTTAAGACTAAAGGCAAAATTTTATTCGATCAATGGCGCCTTAAATTAAATATTACTTGTACATTAAATTGTCATGCAAATGTATGTTCAAGTCGCATTAGTCATCACCACTACTGGTTCAGGTTGAACAAGTAGTTTAAGTTAGTGTTAACATGCAAAAATGTGTGGTGCTTTGGATATGTACTTAAACAAATGCATAAATATGACTTGGAATATATAATATAATAATGATTAATTCATTTGATAGACAGTACTACATCAGTAATAATAATTTTAAAAACTACTTTGACAAGTGTAGTTCATCCATAATGTATTGAATAAGCATACTCCTCAGTTTGAAGTGTGGTCATTCTCCGCTGCCCACTACCCTCTGTGATATCTATACACTATGTGATATTTACAAAATCTTTTGACTACCTTCTTACTGTAGTGAGAGAAGTCATGTTGCTTTTATCTCAGAATTGAAAAGGCTACTAGGTTCTTCTCATGATCATTAAATATTTGTTTGTTGTCCAGAGACCTGCTGTAGATATTCCTATACAGTGATTCTTATGAGTCTTAATCTGTTTTTAATCTTCCAGCCTGGTGTTAGCCCTGTGGATACTGCCGGTAAGTCAGCAAGTCAGTTTAAAATCAAGAATTAAAAAAAAAAAAGTATATATATTTAATTATAATAGAACTCTATTGATGTTCTTATTTCTGTATTTCTACGTGTAGCTCCTGCTGCTCCTGGAACAACTGTATGTTATTCTGCAACATTTCTTTTACATGCACATTGTTAGTTAAATAAAATTCATTACAATTAATTATTTCACACCACATTCTAATAATAACTGAAATGCTGTTTAATTTTTTTTTTTTTTTTTGATCAAACATTTTTCCATCTGACTTTTATAGAGCACAACAGCAAGTGAGTCTTCTCCAGGTGACCAGCCTAAAAAGGTTAGTACAAAGGTCAGCATGACTGCTATTGCATTATTATGCATGAAATCATTAAAGCTTTCTTTTGGTTTTGCATTCTGTAACCTCTGTTTATGTATTGTAGCAGAAGTCAGTATGGACAGAACATAAATCTGTGGATGGGAAAGTCTATTACTACAACACAGAGACAAAGCAGTCCACCTGGGAGAAACCAGATGAACTGAAATCACCAGCCGAGGTAAAGACAGTTCAGCATGAAACGTTTTACATTGTCACTAGGCTTTTTCATTATTAGTTTTTTTTTATCATCCAGTACTGCTTTACTGCCTCATGTATGATTGTATGTCTGTTTTGGTGTTGCTAAGACTAATATTAAAATAGGCCAGCAATTTCTGACTATTTTCTTGATAGATTGATTAGTTGTATGGTAGAATGATGGATTAATTAGTTATATAAAATGTCAAATAGGAAAAAAATGTTAGTGTGTTGCTCTAAACATAGTTTTAGCATAATTGGCTTGCAAATGAAGGACAACAACAATAATTACCAGAAATAATGTACTCTTGGATCCCTTAAGTAACAAAATACTGCAGTAGTTGCACTTTTATTTTTATTACAGGTTTTTTTTAAAGGTTTTCTATTGTGCTAATAATTTCCTTAGTGGTTTGGATGTTGGGCTATCAATCTGAAAGCAGATTTGTAATTTGTAAATATATACTAAATTCTTTAAAGCGGTTGTCTTCATTCTGGTAACATGAATAAATATTTTTTTTATTACCTGCTTATCTTAATTAGTTTAGTGATGTGAAAAATGCAGAAGAACACTATTGACACCTGAAGGAAATGCACACAAACTTGGTTAGCAATATTGTTCTGCTGTGAGGAATGTATAACTATTTGGCTTACGTTTCTTTTTGGACGGTTGGGACAATTCTCATTATTGCTGTGAATTAGCACTGAAGTTTAGAATTTAGAATTAATATGCTGCACTGTTTTAACTTATGGATTTTGTTAACCTGTTGCAGCAAATGTTATCAAAGTGCCCATGGAAGGAGTACAAGTCAGACACAGGAAAGCCTTATTATTACAACTCCCAGAGTAAAGAATCACGCTGGACAAAACCTAAAGAGCTTGAGGACCTGGAAGGTAGGTGCACCAGAAAACATTTCTGGAATTTGTCAGTATATAATAAATACAGAAATCCACCTGCTGACAAATAAATAGTTAATTAGATAAAATATTTACATTATAATATATTTTTTAATTTGTCATATTTAAAGATTCCGTGACTGGTTATCTGTTAGCATTGGATGGATGTAAATTTTACTGTTTTGTTTCATGCTTTCAGCAATGATAAAAGCAGAAGAGAATGGGTAAGTCCTACCATTTTTTTAAGGATTATTTTAGAACATATAAATAGATGACTGTTACTTCATGTAGCATCAAGGTTCGCTATATTGAGTAAATGTTATGTTAACGTTATGTGCATGTTTGTGTCAGAACGGTGGATGTCCCGGCTCCTGGCACTACTCCTGCTATCACGGTGCACACTGAGCCGGCAGTCACTGCTCCTGCAGTTCCAGAGGCTGATGCTACCATGACAACAAGCGCAGCTGAAGAGCAGCCGACCCAGATGCCAGCCGTGCAGGCGGCTGAGGCAAGCAGCGAGGCAACAGTGACGCCAGTTGAGGACTCGCCCATTGCAGAGCCACAGGCCAGGTAAGAGTTTTAAAATTAAAAATAGTTAATAGTGATTTGAATGTTTAAATGTGCTAAACGTGCTAAACTTAATATATGTCACTACTTTTATTCTTTACTCAGAAGTGTGCTTACACAAAATCTTTGCTGGCAATGTAACAATTTCTGGCTTTCAAGATTGTAATTGTGTTTTGCTACGTATGTTTGCTATATGCACGTAATAATATTCTGTGGTTTGATGCTATCACCTACTGACAGTCCATTTAATAGCTCTTTTTTTTTTAAAATTTCTTATTTTTAGGACCAGAGGACAGAATTCTTTAAGTCTGCTTGTATACCCCCCAGCCAATTACTATTGATTAGGTAGAACTAATTATTTAAACAAAAAATTTATAGAAAAGAAATCGAATCAATGTGTTAACGATTATTAATTGTAATTTTTATTTTAGCGACAGCAAAAGAGTACAAATGATTGAAAATTATGAGAATGTATTTTATTGATATCAAACAATATACATGTGAAGTGTAAAATTATGGACTTGGCTGAAGAGCGTTATAAATCAAAAGAAAAATTGAAATTTATAAAAATAGAAAATATGGTCTTTACCAAAACAAGTACCTGAATTCTGTCTTTTGTAAAAAAAAAAAAAAAAAAGTGTGAACAGTCACTGCATGTAACAAAAATACACTCCTGCACCCCAAAAAAACTATTTAAAGTGTGAAAGCTTTAAAAAAATGAACACGACAGCTAACTGTGAAACTGAATGAGTTCAATGGGTTATCCTTGGTGAGCTTTAGCAGTGTGATGGTATAAACCATTTGCTTTTCCAGCATTGTATTTCTTTATTGATTGTATTGATGCATTATGGACTGTTTTGCTTAAATCTGTTACTCGGGTATCAGGTGGCATTAAAAATGATTAAATAAATACTTTACCGATGTGTAAATGATTCAGAAATGATTGTACATGCTTTTAAAATGCTGATGCAAATCTATCCTGTACTCCTTGCCATGTTGCGTACTTCACAGTAACGATGCACAGAAGGAGGAAAGACCAGAGCTGGTTAAGAAGGTGTACAAGTGGAACACCAAAGAGGAAGCAAAACAGGCTTTTAAAGAACTGCTGAAGGAGAAGGTAGGGCTTCCAGTCTCATCTCATGGGTAGTTCAGCTATTGCTTTGGCTAAAGTAACTGCTCCCTGTATCTGCTATATTTATTCATTCATTCATTCATTATCTCCCGCTTATCCTCTATTAGGGTCGCGGTGGGGTTCCCCATGCCCATCCAGGGGAGAACGTCTCGGGCGCTGGGCAGATAGACCCAGGACAGGGCGCCAATCCATCGCTGG
>JAFMOD010001907.1:72895-114791 GCA_019802435.1 Corydoras maculifer | reverse complement strand
ACACACTCTATATGGGGCAATTTTGAGAATTCAATTAACTTGATCCATGTTTTTGGACTGTGGGAGGAAACCGGAGAACCCGGAGGAAACCCACGCAAACACAGGGAGAACATGGAAACTCCACCCAGATGGGGATCGAACGTGCTAACCACTAAGCCACCGTGCCGCCCCTGCTATATTTAGTATGTTTTAATTTGTTGCACAGTGCAGTCCTTATTGCCTTCTGCTTGCATTTACTGAGCACGCTCTTAATTGCTCTGACTGTATGATTTGTGACTTGAGACTGGAGAAAGACCACACACTGGCATGCTCCACTGAGAAATGCATACAATTAGTCAAAAAGAAAGGCTGCCATTACCATCCTTAAAAATTTTATTCGATACCAGTTCTCATTTCTGGAGCTTCACTGAACTTTTTGCTTCTTGACACTGTTGCTCCAGACATGGGAATGGAATGTAAAAGGTGACTTGCGTAAGCAGCTGGCATTTCACAAATGATGTCGGTGTCTAACCTGTATGCTCCCACTGTACAATTACAAGCATGAATCACCTGAAACTTTCTTAGTTTTAAGAAGGTCATACACATTTTTGGCTTATCCAAAAATTTTAAGCCTGATGATAAATGACACATTTTGTTATTAGTTCCCGAGATCTGGCTACTGAAGCATGGTCTATTTTGAAATGCATATTGTTGGTAAATGCTAAATCATGATTTATTAATTTTTTTTACTTTGTGTTTACTAATTTGTAAGTTGGTTTCAATAACCTGTCCACTAAATGACTTATTTTCCCATGTGTCAGCAAAAACAATTTGAATTTACGATACACTATATACAGACGTGTTTGGAAATCTTTACTTAATTCGTAAAGGAGCTTTTATTTATTATTAAGTTCATTACAAGTTGAATTGCAGCTATAAAATTATAAAATTGCTCTAAGCAGCCATCCATGTAAAGGTTTACAATTTACCATTCTTGCAACATTAAACAGGTCTGTCTAAGGGTTTTGTTCATGTATTAATCTTCTAGATTCCATTTCCTTTTACTCAATGTTATTCACTAAGAATAATTAAAACATGGAATTTGACTGTTTTGTTTTTTATAATTGAGCACACATAAAAATGTATGTGTTGCATTTGTATTTAGGGAGTTGCTTCAAATTCTTCCTGGGAGCAGGCCATGAAATTGATCATCAATGACCCTCGTTACAGGTACTGCACATTACATTACAATAAAGTGATGAAATTGGTACTTATATCTGTATAAATGAACTGCACCTTTTGGCATTCTCTGGTGTTTAATTATTTGTGTGTTATTTGCTCTGTGTGGTGGCAGTGCTTTGCCGAAGCTGAGTGAAAAGAAGCAGGCCTTTAATGCTTACAAGGTGCAGACAGAAAAGGAAGAAAAAGAAGAGGCCAGAATAAAATACAAGGAGTCCAAAGAAACATTCCAACGTTTCTTGGAGAACCATGAAAAAATGACCTCCACCACCAGATATAAGTGAGATGTTCATTTTTCTTTGTTCAGTATTCACTGCACTGTTGTTTTATTCATGATTGTGATGTGAAGCAGTTGAGGTTCAAAAAAAAAAAGTGAAAAAATCTTTTTGTGATAAAATCTTAAGTACAGCCCAAGCAAACCCAATTACACAAAGGAGACAAAAATATCAATATTTGAAACCAAAAACCTTACTGACACTTAACGGTTTTAATGTTGGATTCCGTCCAGAACATGCTGTACAATAATTGTTTAGCTTGTTGTAAGGTTGCAGTCAGAATTTTACTGTTCTCCAATAAAAATTAACAACCAAGTAAGTTATTAGATGTTTCAGTTAAACAAATATTTATTGTTTATGAATAACCCTTATATGACAAATATACTGCCAGTGTGAACTGTTCAAAGGACTTTAATAATCCCTTATACTGAAGGTGTAATATGACTTGGATCAGATCAACATCTTTTTATCCAAAAAGTTTATGTTCATGTAAAGGACATTTTATATATTTTTCTCTGTTTTTTGTTTTTCAATTGTTTAGACCTCAGTCTAGACCCAGTTTTAATGTTGTTATATAAAATGTGTGTAAATGTGCTATTTTTATTTTAGTATTCGTGGGAGGTTTGAAGTATATTGTACAAAACTGGTTAAGAATTTATTTCTTTGAATTTGTACGTAAATGGAATCCTATTGCAATAATTTTTGTTCATTTCATGGTACACTGCCTCCTCCTTTTGGCAAAAAAACATATTACAACTGCTTCTCTCTCTTGCTAACATTTTTTTCTTTCTCTCTCTCTCTCTCTCTCTCTCTCTCTCTCTCTCTCTCTCACTCACACACACACACACACACACACACACACACACACTTTGTGTCACAGGAAAGCAGAGCAGATGTTTGGGAGTATGGAAGTATGGAGCTGTGTTCCCGAGAGAGACAGGTTGGAGATCTATGAAGATGTACTATTTTACTTGGCTAAAAAAGAAAAGGTGAGCTATTTAATAAATATTAATTATGACCACAAATTCACATAAGATCAAGGATTTGGTTTCACATAAACATGCCTACTTTACATAAACGCCACTTTAAAAAACAGACACAACCTGCAAAGAAGGGGGGGAGGCTGATTTCAAATTTTTTTGGCCACATTGGGTAATAGATGCTTATGGTTCCACCAGACATGTTGTAGTGTGTAATGCTGAAATAGAGGATTGTATAATATTGATGTGTGCCCTGCTGCTTGTGATCCTGAAAAAAAAATTGTAAAAAGTGCATATTGTCATTACTGTGTCTCTATAAAATAGAATAAATATGATGTGCTTGTTTTTATATACATATGGGATAACCCAGCCACTGGTGGCTTTGGTATTACAGCCTGCAGTGTTATTAGAGCATATTATTGTAACTATATATTCCATTCTGTAGGAGCAAGCCAAGCAGCTGAGGAAGAGGAACTGGGAGGCACTAAAAAACATTTTGGATAACATGGCCAATGTCACATATCGCACCACCTGGTCTGAGGCGCAGCAATATCTGCTGGACAACCCAACCTTCGCTGAAGATGAAGAGCTGCAGAGTATGAATGTGCACACACACGTGCACATTGAAAGACTTTGACACCACTTTAAGCAGTAAAATGAATCAGTGGTGTCACCATATTTGCATGTGTCTAAAAAGCACTTTATTTTAAACAAACCACAAAGAAATACAGTACTGCAAGCTGCTTTGTTACTCAAAAATAGTCAATATGTACAAACCAGCATTTGATCTCCACTTTTGCTCACTACTTTTATTTGCTCTGAATCAGTTTTATGAAAGAACTACTTCTAATTAAGAATAAAAGATTGCAGATAGCTTTGGTCAGATCTCATGTTGGTTATAGTGAAAGGAATTAGCTCTTACGTTAGCGCTTATGCAATGTTGAGCCTATTTAAATGGTCATGGTGTCAGTTATTTATTTATTTTTTCTATTTTGGAGCAGACATGGATAAGGAGGACGCCCTGATCTGTTTTGAGGAACACATCCGTGCTCTAGAGAAAGAAGAGGAAGAGGAGAAACAGAAATCTCTATTGAGGGAGAGACGCAGGCAGCGTAAAAACCGGGAGTGTTTTCAGGTGACTGATCAATCACACACATCCAGGCACATCTGTCTCAGTTCATTTTGCTTTCCTGTGTGTGGATTAACAGTAAGAAGCAGATACATTTATGACAGTAAACAGGCCTGAATTTGTTCTTCAGAAAGACAAATTCACTGATGTAACTCACTGAGAACTATTGTAGACCTGAAGCATATTTTAATCCATTGATTTCAACATGATTTTGTGGCGTTGGTGATGTAGGTTTGAAGATCGTGTGACGAACATGCCAATCCCCAAAATTTGGCAAAGCTTTATTATTTAATTTCTTGTATATGTTGGTTTATACACAGTTATTTATTTCAATCTTTTTTAAGCTTATTGTCCATTTAATTAATGCCACTTACAATATAAATGCACTTTGAAGTTTGTTGTTTTTGGAGTGTATATCCTTATTCTCTTCTAAAATGATCAGGACCCCTAAAGCAACATCACAATGCAGGTAATATTTGGGGGGTATATAATTCTTGGCATGGCAGTTATTCTGATGTGATGGTAAGGGTGTACAAATATGTCTTGTAACAGTATGAGTGAATCAGATATGGAAGTAAGTTTTAAACATTGTGTTTACCCACAGTGCACATGTCTACATTATTGCTTCACCCTGGAAATCTGTTATTACACAGCTTATTAGTCCATCATAGCTCACAATGTATACAGGATGCTGATGAACTGCCTACAGGACGCTGATGACTGGACTTTTTATTTGGTGGAATATTCACAGCCTAGTAGAGACACTGAGTTTAAGAACTCAAGCAGCACTGCTGTGTCTAATCTAAATATACTGAGAGTGAGAGAAAGATCAGCTCATAAATGTCAAACCTTTTCTGTCTGATTTGAGATTCACCTTATCAAGTTTTGTTTAACAGAACTGATCTGCTATTCGTATTTGACTTTGGATGCACCCGTTTGTGTTGTAGAAATTTTTGGATGAGCTGCATGACCACGGACAGCTGCACTCCATGTCAGCATGGATGGAGATGTACCCAGCTGTCAGTGCTGACATTCGCTTTTCCAGCATGTTAGGACAACCAGGTCAGACACTTGCACAAATGAGAACGTGCTTGAATTCCTGCCAACATCCACCATATGAGAAACCCTGTTGTGAGCACACAATCACAGCTACAGTAATAGTGTTGTATGGTTGTGAAAAATGTACCCTGCACCTGCATAACAACACCTTACTGGGTGTGCTTCCTTCCAATTCCAATTTTTCTCTGAATGAAAAATAATAAATTCAAGACTGAGAATTCTAATTCTTATGCATGAAGACTGCTCACACTGCTTTTAAATTAAATGAGAAAAATTAAGATGAATGACATGTTGGTTATAGACTAATTTTGACTGTTCTGTCTGCTCGTGTCCTGTCCATAATGCTTAGCCTGCATGTAGAGTACAACCAATACTGACATTGTGAATCATCATCAGAGTCCTCACGTGTCCAATACTTTGCTCATTTTGTTTATTTCTTAGGTTCTACACCATTAGATCTTTTCAAGTTTTATGTGGAAGATCTGAAAGCTCGTTATCATGATGAGAAGAGAATCATCAAAGATATCTTAAAGGTAGGACAACTGTATGTATAGCTGTGAAGCTTTTATATAGAAGGGTTTACATCATGTTTGTGTAACATCACTAACTGTCTTCTATATAGTGTACAATAACAGCTAGTATGTCCATCTGTATGTATAGTATAGTCTTTAGATAACTTAATGAATAAAACAAGATTTTAAAGTAAGCTGTTGCATTTTGTGCTTTAACTGGAAACTAAATCATGGAATCAAACTGAGGAATGTTAGAAATCTGATATCATTTTACAAATATTGAAAAGTAATGTACCACCAAAACAAACATTAAAAAATAATGATTATGTCCACCATCAAATAGCCCAAGGACTTTTATTGACCAGTGAAACTATTGTAGTAGCACATCTAAGCATGTGAAGATGTTTATCCATTTGTAGTGTTTTATCCCAAAACCAAATTAAGAATCTGCACTTGGTACCAGATTTTTATTTCCTAAAGATGTTTGTCATTTCCTAATAAGGTTTTTTATTTGAAAATTACCTCCATAATGGGGAAGTGGATTCATTGTTTTTATTTCTGGCTGCAGGATAAGAGTTTCCTGGTAGAGATCAGCACCAGCTTTGAGGACTTTGGTTCTGTAATTAGCTCTGACAAGAGGGCCACCACTTTGGATGCTGGCAACATTAAACTCGCCTTCAACAGCGTAAGCTCATATTTTACATTTCATGCAGATAAGATATATTTACACTGCCATTCTGAAATTGCAGCTTTTAAATCCTTTAAGAAAGATGATTTCATGACCATCCATGCCTGATCATTTGCATTTATTAGCCCATATAATGAAGTATTTTGTGTTCTGCACATCACAAGCTCAGGTCTTTTTATCTATCAAAAATCATTCTTCATGCTTGATGAATCCCTGAAGTCTGTGGAGGGCTCTGTCCACTGGAACTGTCATGCAGGCCTTCCCCAAAGTGCTTCACCTGTGTGATGTAAACACATACATTGTTCTGTGTTCAGTTACTGGAGAAAGCAGAAGCACGAGAGCGGGAGAGAGAAAAGGAGGAGGCCAGAAAGATGAAGAGAAAAGAGGCAGCCTTTAAGAGCATGCTTAAGCAGGCCACGCCCCCACTGGAACCAGAAACTTCATGGGAAGGGGTATGAGTTGGTTTCACCTATACTGCTCTGTACTGCTGTAGTGTTAGTTAGTTTTTATTCCTTACTGTTGCAATATGTTTACATGTGATTCAGGTGAGGGACCGATTCTTAAAGGAGCCTGCGTTTGAAGATATTACTCTAGAATCTGAAAGAAAGAGAATTTTCAAGGATTTTATGCATGTCCTGGAGGTAAGTCAGCTAATTATTAATATTTCACCTATGTGAGACAGGAAGGTATTCTTTCCTTCACTTACACTATTAAACATGTTAATTTATTAAACAAATACCACTACAAACCTATTGAGAACGTGCAATGTAGCAGTAACAATGTGCCGAGTGGTTGACACTGACTTGAACTGTGCAAAGTGAGGTCCATTCAAAACACAATGTGTCATTGATCACTGACCTTCAAGCACTTTTGGGATAAACTAAAACACTGATTGACACTGACATGAGGGTGTGCATTGCAGTTTCCCCACACTCAAATCTTGTAGAAAGCGTTTCTAGGAGAGTCAGCTTTAGCAGATGCTTGAAATGGGATGACATGAAGCAGGATACCTGGAGTATCCTGCTTCATGAGTAATGTGTAGGTGTCTCAAAACCTTTGTTCATGGAGTGTATCTTATGAATAATTATATCACATGATTTTGATCATTTTGAATGTATATTTAAATGTTTTACATCATGTGTGATGAATGTCAGCCTCCTGTCTCATAATTCCACTGTGTTAGGAATGCATCATGTTGCAGCATTTGAATCTAATTCCACTGTTATTAAATTATAAATGATAATGGTTACAGTTCTACAAGAAGCAATGAGCCAATATATTCAATCTAGACGTGAAAAAATAAACCTGTGATCTGGATCAGTACACACATGCTTATATAGTTGTTTGGCTGGTTGTCATTCTGTCTGTTTTGATTTAACCACGCATCTCAACTTATTTAGTGATCTAGTTTGCTTGCAGTTTCAGATCAAGTATAATTACTGTGTATCTTAAAAAATGTTTGGGTGTGATCATATCAAATATTTCTATGCGTGTTTACAGTAATGATGTATAGAATATAAAGACTAAATTCTGAGGCTGAGATACTGTGATTACTAAACAAGTGTGCTGAACAGATTTCTCTTTCTTTTCAGCATGAGTGTCAGCACCATCACTCTAAAACCAAGAAACACTCGAAAAAATCCAAAAAGCACCACAGGAAGCGCTCCCGCTCTCGCTCAGTAAGTGCACCTCGCCACTCATCTCAAAGTAAAAGCAGGTATTGAACATATATCAATCCAGACTTGCTTCACCTTGTAGGGTTCTGAATCAGAAGAGGAAGATTATCACACGAAGAAGAAAAAGCGCTCCACATCCAAATCTCCGTCTGAGCACTCGTCCTCAGGAGAATCAGGTCAGTTCAGATCAGACTGAACGGTGGAACCCTGCTGCACTCTGCACATAAAGACCTGCATTCAGTTCTGTACTGTTTATTGTTTCAGAGAGAAGTTATAAGAAATCAAAGAAACACAAGAAGAAGGGAAAGAAGAGACGCCATAAGTCTGTAAGTTCTGGGATTCTGTAATGCAACTAAGCTGAAATATTTTCTGCATTTCCTGCACGATGCATGAAATCTTCATGTGAACACACATCCTGAAAGACGTCTCGTGGTTTGATGTATTGTACATTCTCAGATGCTCACTGTAGAGTTACAGCGTGAGTGTAACAGGTTTTCATTTAACTCAAACCCGTCATTCTCCACTGAACTCAGCAAAGTGTTTCATGTCACACAGCCATCCAGCACCAATCTGAGTAACAATAGCTCATTTGACACCATGTCAGTCACATCACTCCCATTCTGATGGCTAACATTTAACACATTGCACCATCCTCACGTGATTGGCTAACGAGAAAACTGAAACTAGATACGTCTACAGGTATATAAATTATAAAACATAATGTAAGTTTCCCATCTGTAATAAATGAGGTGCATGTACTGCATCAGTCAAAAATTTAGACACACCTCCTCCTTTCTCTATTTTTCTCCACTTACCATATAGATGAATTTTGTAGTTTCCAAAAAAAAAAACTTTTCTTATTATTTATTATATATATATATATATTTTTTTTTTGTTAGTGCACATCCCAATGAGTCTAAATAGGGTTCAGGTCTAGTTTCAGTGGTGGCCAATCTGTGTGTTAAAATGATCTCATGCTCCCTGAACCTCTATTTCACAATCTGAGCTTAAAACTGAAGGTTTCCAGGACCACAGGATGTCTCAACATGGTTGTTTAGGTTTCAGCTTAACATTGATGCTGTGAGTGACTTCTCATTTGTTAATCACACACACTGTAATGATCTGATATAAGATTCTCACCTCAGATCTTCGTTAAATCCAGGTGGTGACTCTTTTTTTTTTTTTTTTTTGGCAAGGCGGATTATAATAAAGTAGTTATTAAAGTGGCCATATGCAGAAATGTGAACTGTCTGAACGTTTAACATCAGTCCCACTGTCATGGTCCAGGCTTCCCCAGAAACTGATGGAGAGAAGGAGCGTAAAGGACGAGATAAAGACAAGGAAAAAGAGAACGACAAATCCAGAGGGAAGAATCGTAATGAGTCCAAACTGAAGTCTCCTAAACGGAAAGCCGCTAAAGAAGAAGTGAGTCTCATCACAGGACTTCAGTTCCTCAGCTAACCATCTCACTTTGATTTTTTTTACTCCTGGTGTTACACTGCTGATCCCAGTGCATCCAGTTATCCATCCATTATCTTTCGCATTATCCTCTATTAGGAACGTGGTGGGGGGTTCCCCATGCCCATTCAGGGGAGAACATTTTGGGCGCTGGGCAGATACACCCAGAACAGGGTGTCAATCCGTCGCTGGGCACACACACACACACACAGACACTCTTTATGGGGTAATTTAGAGAACTCAATTGACTTGATCCATGTTTTTGGACTGTGGAAGGAAACCGGAGAACCCAGAGGAAACCCACGCGGACACGGCGAGAACATGGAAACTCCACCCAGATTGAGATTCAAACCGGGAATCCCTAGTGCTGAGAGGCTAATGTGCTAACCACTAAGCCACCGTGCCGCCCCAGTGCATTATGACTTAGTTAAAGTGTAATGTGTGAATGAAGCCAGGTTCTCAAACCTACTTTTGCAGTGATGTGAATTGTAGCTGTGCGTCTTTCTTTCAGGGAGGGTGGGACACGTCTGGCAGTGAGCTGAGTGAAGGCGAGCTGGAGAAAAGGAGGAGGACTCTTCTGGAGCAACTGGATGCACCGTAGCTGCCTGTCTGTGGCTCTATAAATCAAGTTTTCCTCCCAATGCTCATGTCTGTACAGTAACACAGTGACGCAGAGTGCACACCGGCGTGGAGAACATGCTGATTAATGCTGATGTTTAGACTCTGAAGCATCTCAAGAGAACGATGCACAAAGTACAACACACCTCTGTTCCCTCCTGAGTACACCTTGTTCTTGTCATGTAGCTCCTGAGCTCATGCTGTTTAGTTTTATTTTATCACCAATGCGCTTCATTTTTTTGTTTTTTTTCTTTTAGTTAGTTGTACATTTAATTTTCAATCACCAACTTTTGACTTTCAGTTTTCAAACTGACGTAAACCGAATGCTTTCAAGACTGTTTTTAAAATACGATGTAATAAAATAATTCAATAATCTGTTTCATCCATTGCATTTTTGTCTTAATGAAAAATTAACTCAATTAGTAAAATCCAGCATTTTTATTGTCCCACTTTAAACTTGTACCCAACTGTAAAACTGATCAGCTGCAACTCCAGTCTTACCTTTACATGACATTCAGCAGATGCTTTTACTCAAAGCTTCTTGTAAGTGAGAATAAAACAAGTCAGTAAGTTTAAAAAGGAACCAGCGGAACTTTGAGTTGATTCTGATTTTGATTTCTGATTTGGTCGTTTAGCAGACGCTTTTATCCAAAGCGACTTACAGGGTGAACACAGGGTTAATCTCAACATCCCTGGAACAATGAGGGTTAAGGGCCTTGCTCAAGGACCCACACTGGTAACTTCAGTGGACCTGGGTTTTGAACCCACAACCTTCAGATAGATAACCCAATACCCTAACCACTAAGCTACCGCGCTCTTCAAAACTTTGGATTATTACTTTTTTATTTGTGAATCCAGTTTTAATGCCTGGATTTTTTTTTGTCTCACTAAACTCACTATCATTCATTCAGTATCTTCCAATTTATCCTTTATTAGGGTCGCAGGGGGGTTCCCCATGCCCATCCAGGGGAGAACGTTTCGGACGCTGGGCATATACACCCAGGACAGGGCGCCAATCTATCGCTGGGCACACACTCACACACAGACACGCACGCATACACTCTATATAGGGCAGTTTGTATAACTCAATTGACTTGATCCTTGTTTTTGGACTGTGGAAGGAAACCAGAGAACCCAGAGGAAACCCACGCTGACACGGGGTGAACATGGAAACTTCACCCAGATGGCCCACTGTGCCACCCACTCACTATCTTCCCCATTTAAAATATAGTGTCTTTAGTTGTTTCCTCAAATTGCTGAATGTCTCATTACAGAGTTAGGAAGATCATGCCGCCATTAAGCAGTGGTGAAAGAAATGGAGTGAGAGTTGTACCATGGTGAAGGTGAAGCACCAGACTGCAGTTCTCACTGAATACAGTGAAAAATCTGAGGTGTAGCTTTAAAAAATAGAGTGAAGGTAAGTGGAAGCAGATCCAGAGATTGTCCTGTGGTTCTGAACGCGGGCAGCTACTAGAACCAGGGCTCGTCTTGGTTAGTTTAACACGAGATGAACTGCAGAGGATGAGGAGCCTAGCAATGCATTACATCAAACATCCTGATGATGTACTTAATGAATCTCCCTGCTTCACCAAGTTTATTTTCTGCCTTATATCTTCCCCATGCCCATCCAGGGGAGAACGTTTCGGGCGCTGGGCAGATAGACCCAGGAAAGGATTGCCAATCTTATCGCTTGGCACACACACCCACTCACACAGACACTGACACACACTATATGGGCCAATTTGAAGAATTCAGTTGACCTTGATCCATGTTTTGGACTGTGGGAGGAAACCCACACTGACACAGGGAGAACATGGAATCTCCACCCATATTGGGATTCGAACCTGGAATCCCTAGTGCTGAGAGGCGAACGTGCTAACCACTAAGCCACCGTGCCGCTCCAGATGCATCCGAATCATAGACCTGAAATGCAGCAGTTGTAATAATGCAGTTTATTGAATCATTGGCATTGAAATCTGTTGCTTGAACACAAAGCGTCTGCTGTAAGTGTACAATATTACATTACTGATTAGAAGATGAAAGGGTGAATATACATGCCAGTCGGATCCAGTTTATAAAGTAGAATGAGTGAATATAGAAATGAAACTAGTCGCTTCCTGATGCCGCTTCTGTTTAGTGAGTTCTAATGCCTCAATACTGCCAAGGCAAGCGTACGATCCGAGACGTCAACTACAGGTTTAAGTCTTTAACAAATTCCTTTTTCAGTCATTAAATATACAAAATAAAAGACAAAAACTATAAGTTAAAATTACATTGAAATAGAGTTATGCAGGATGCTGGAATCTTAAAGAGTTCTAAACATTATGTACAGTATTTACTTTGGGCTTTATGAAGGTTAGTAAGTAAAAATGTAATTTTTCAGCAAAATATCTGTACAGCGTAATTACTTCCTGTTTCTGATTTTACATACAGAAAGCAAACTGACCGAGTGGCACTCGCGTGGAAAGCGTGAACATTAATGAGAATGACATCCATGGATGAATATGATGAATGTGCTTAATGGCAACCTTGTGCGAATGTCTCGTTTTTAATAGGTGCTTTTGAAAGTCTCTTTGAACTGGCTCTTGTTCAAGTTCTGGTTCTTTGGTTTATAACATTCTGGTATTAAAATGTTCATAAAAACCTGTTTTTACCAAATATAGAGACTAACCAAAATGAGCCACATGTAACTGATGCTCATGTTCTAGCTCTGAGATGAATGTGTTCTTCCCTGGTTCTTAAACGAGAGCATTTCTTTAGCAGACTTAAAGACTTGAAATTCTATACATTTCACATTGACCTGGAACCATCTCCTCTTCCTCACCTGCTACATGTCGTCATAAACACAAAACCTGTCTGTAACATAAGGATATAGAAAAACACATGGTCCCCCTTTAAATAAAGGAAAAGTGTGCTTTAGTTAAATTCATGCTGAGCAATTTTCACCGACATGCAAGACGCCACTGTGGATTTTTATGTTGGATTAGTATCTTCCAAGCCGTTAAGGACGGAATACGGATGGAAATATGCTGATATGCTCACTAAAGTTCAATAAAAGAAACAATATATTATATTAAAAAAATAATTACGCAAAATGTTAAATTTAGGCACTTGGCTGGTAAAAAATCGTAGCTCGACCGCTTTCTTTTGAACTTTCTAACCGACTTTCTTAGTCTTTCAATTCTTCATCTGTCTGTGTACCAGAGGCTGAATAGGCCTCCTCCATTCCCACCAATCACGTTCAGTCTGCCTTCATCACATGACCACCTCTGCACCGTTGATTGACCGTAAGCTCTGATCATCGAAGCGCCTCCGGACACTCCTCCTCACTGCATCAGCTCTCCTGTAAGGCTGGTTTCTTAGATCTGGTGGAGGGTAGAAGACCTGTTATTCTCTAGACCTGGCAGTGGAGGCTTGGTGTGCTGGCGATCGTACAAAGCAGCTGGATCTTAAAAAACTTCAAAGAGTTTCAAAAATGCCTGAAGTTTGTGACTTAATAAGCTCAGTGTGGTTACACTGAAAACAGTAATCTGTGTGAATGTAAATGAATCGAGTGGAGCAGTAATGGAGAATCAATGGTGTCATTGTCCATCCACCACAACGAGCAGACTAACAGCACAAACTAGCCAAACTAAGATCAGTTATGTACTGAGGTGAATGGATGGATCCATTTGAACAATGACTTGCAGACTAAAAGCACTGATGTGTTCTAAACCTGAATGGGAAAAGCAGCACATATACGCCTATGAAACATGCAGCACTATCAGACACTGAGATTAAGTACAAATATGGGGATAAATAGAAAGGGATGCTTGCCAGGTTTGAGGATCATCCATTACCACTGGGGTGCTAGTGGACAAGTTCCTTACCCTCGAGTGCACATTTGGAAATTTAGTAATATTATTCTTCTTTAAAGCTAAAAGAAGAGGAGAAAAAAAACTGAGGTTAAAACAAAGCAGAGATGACCGGGCAGAGAGGACGATCCGGCAAAGCGCACCAAGCCGAGCTGCCAAGGCTGACCGGGCTTCAGCCGCATGAAGATGCGACATGTGGCTGTACGACGAGCAAAAGCATTCATTGAGCAAATGAAAAGAGAACTGATGAAATCATTTTTAAAACCCAAGCTGCTTTGCACGTTAACCTCCAGCAACACGCTCAATAGCAAACACCACAAAATATGCATCAAAAGCAATGAAACTGAAAAAAAGAGATACTGATATATATGAGTTTGCAAAACACAAAATTTAACAACTGTCTGTGCAGATTAGTGTTGGCAGGAGCATGCATACAGCCGGTGCTTTGTATATTCATACATACGGTTGACTGTTAAAATAAGATTATATAAAGCACCAGAGTGAAACAAGAAAGAAAGAAAGAAAGAGAGACAAAGAACATTTTCCAGCTCATGCTGCAGGAAATGACGCATGCTGTCACATGATCCACATTCAACAGACGAGGGAGGAGCAAAGCAAGACATGGAGAGATGAAGCAAGTCAACAGCATGCAGATTGCCACAATAATACACACACATTCATTATGGACCAAATAAAGAGAACAACCAAACAAATCACAGTGCGACCAGCTGAACCAATGATGCAAAGTTTAGGAGTCATGTTCAAATTCATAGAGCGTCCATGACAGAGAAGCTCAGAGAGTGATATTTAACACTGAATTGGATTTAAAAGGTACATGAACATTTTGTAGGAGGGGAATCCAGGGGATCCACCTTCATATCTCAATATAGGTGGAGTTTCCATGTTCTCCCTGTGTCCACATGGGTTTCCTCACACAGTCCAAAAACATGGAGTCTGTGTGAATGGGCTGCTCTAAATTGCCCATATATATTATGTGTGTTTGTGTGTCAGGTGTCCTGTCCCAGGAGTATCTGCCCAGTGCCTAAAATATCAGGACTAATTTCTGAATCAGGGATACTTTAATCTCAGCTTGCTTAATCCTGGTTATTATAAGCAATGGTGCAACAGGACAGCAGAGGGAGCTCTGAGCACAGAAATTCAATAGTCCTAACTGACTAAACACATGGTCACAGTGCAGTGGAGTACAGAGAGAAAATTAAGTTTTTAGGTCAGAGACAGGAGCACCATACTAAAACAGCACTCCCACCTCATTATGAATTCGCAGATGGTTTTGGAATCATTAAGACTTGCATCATTAGCTCACTGTGGTGCCATTTGCTCTGACTGGTGGTGTTGGTTATAAAGTACAGGTGAATATAAGTTGTGTAAAACATTTCATGCGATTGTGATGACCCGACTGTCTCACGGTCATTCATCCCTGTTCATGCGTAGGATGTGGATGAGAGTAAGATGGTGATATGAACACATACCCACGTGACACAAGTGCTTGGAATGAAACCAGAGTGAGTGAATAAAGCTGAGGGAAAGGAAAAAAAACAACATTCCAAACCCAAAACCGAGGGGTGTGAGTGGAAAGGGAGCACACGAGGAATTAAAAAGAAGGAGAGCGAGCATGCTCTGTCCAGCGACCTTTCAAAGAGAGAGGGTAACTTTTAACAATGGAGCTCCTCATTGAAGAAGCGTGAGCCCCGTTTGGCCGTGCGCGCCGTAAAGGGAACAGTCTTCAGCACTGCGTTCAGACAAAACAGCCAAAACACACACACGCGCGCACACACACACACGCACACGCACACACAAATCGACACATACACAAAACATCCACAGTTAACAAGCAAGCAGAGCAGCTAAGATGTTAGCACAGCTACTGCGTCTACAGCAGTACAGCACATTTAACAATGTCTGAAGGGTTATTAGCACTATTGCACAATCTGCTGTTGCTGATCGTAAAACAGTGAACTTCAGCACATTTATATCATTTTCTTGCTCTAACACATTCTGTTACCCCATCCAAGAATTAAATGAAGTTCGTTTAAACAGGAAAAGCTTAAAACTATGCTGTAAGCTGTATTACCAGAGCTTGAGGTGTTTACGTTCATACTGTAGTGAGCAACATAACACTTCTGTTTATAATATGCCTGAACTTGTTAGGTCAAGCATTGATATTGCCTTGGCATTGCAGAGCTGCTATGTGATTGGAAGAAATCAGGGGCTGTTGTGGTTCACTATCATCCTACAATCTATGAATGGCTTAGATCAGGATAGTATGAAAAGTCAGTGTTCAAATCCCAAACCCATTAAAGTTACCAGATTGGACACCTGAGCTCTTTACCCTGTTTTAACCCATTAAAAGTATTTGAATCCAAACATCAAATTGGGATACTTGTGTTAATAAGTCTGGGAGAGGATCCTGGAATTATCTGCTTAATATATTTCAGTCATAAGTATTAAAGTCTTTAGCATTTTAGTTTCCAAAATAGTAACTTGTCAGTAACTGTAATCACAAAGCAATGCTTTACACAATTAAGTAAAATAGATATCATCAAAACTTATATCACCTCATAATTAATTAATTCAACAGTAACAGGTTACTTGTATTTTATTACATTTAAGGCCAATGATCAACTCTGAATACTACTACACACTGCTGAGTCCGGAGATTTTCATTAATGAGAAGTATTCCGTTTTGAGTGGCCTCTTACATATGATGTGCCACAATCCTTGATTTAGGAGAAAACTGGGTGTGAACAGCTTGAATAGCTACACTGTTATCAGTGCATTGTAAACACGGCATGGCTTAAAAGCATTTTTTATAAGTGTGTTATTACCACTCCCTGATGTTGCATAAGCAGTAACTTGTAAAATATTGTAGGGAATGGCATCACATGTCTCGAAGCTTCAATTTTCATAGATGGTTGCTGTTATATGCTAAAAAGTTTGCCTAATGGGTGGTTACTGTATATGAAAAAGACATAAAAATCATTACATTCAAATTTGCTCATGTGTGTGACATACTGGATGTTTAAACTTTTTTATGTAATATAATAGCAGATTGTTCCAATAACACAGAATTAGACCAAACTACATGTACATTTTTTTTTCTTTTTTGTTAGTTCAACCGCAGTAAAATTGTGTTTAGACTATATATATATATATATATATACATGTAATTTTATTTATGGTTAATAAATATTAAAACTTGATTAAACTACATTGTCAGAGGATCATTAGGAGTTAGCCTAGAAGCTGACACTGGTTAGTAGTTTAGGGCTGCTGTGTTAATCAAGAGCAATATAACAAAGTGAGACTTCTGCATGCAGACTGACCTAAAGCAAACCAGCCAAACCCCACACAGAACTTTCAGGCCAGATAAGAGCAAACGTGTATGCGTGTGTGTGTGAGTGCGTGTGTGTGTGCACATGTACTTGGATGTTAATGAGAGTTTGTAAATCTGTATGTTACCAGTAATTATGTCTTCAATGGTCCCATCTTTTCCTTCATACACATGCCTACTGTCCTTCACCTGCTTCTTCTTTAACTCAGCTATCAGCTCCTGTTGCTGCCGTTTATTCTTGTGAGAGGGAGACTGAAATCATGCAAACCATTTTCACGGTTTATCATATAGCTTTGAAATTTAGGCACAGAAAAATACCTTTATATTTATTTATATTATATATATATATATATATATATATATATATATATATATATATATATATATATATATTTATATATATTTGGGTGGAGTTTCCATGTTCTCCCCGTGTCTGCGTGGGTTTCCTCCGGGTTCTCCGGTTTCCTCCACAGTCCAAAAACATGGATCAAGTCATTTGACTTTTCAAAATTGCCCCATATACAGTGTGTCTGTATGAGTGAGTGTGCGCCCAGCGATGGATTGGCGCCCTGTCCTGGGTCTATCTGCCCAGCACCCGAGATGTTCTCCCCTGGATGGGCATGGGGAACCCCACCGCGACCCTAATAGAGGATAAAGCGGTAGATAATGAATTTTTAAACTGATTCATTTAAACACATCAGTTTACCTTCTGATCCTCCAGCTCCATTGCCTCCTGCTCTAGCAGCTTTTCCATCATCATTTGTTCCTGTCTCTTCTTCTGCTCATTTTCCTCCTCTGCTTGCTGCCATATTAAAAGCAGAAGAATAAGAAACAACTTTTAGCTGTACACTTAGGCCCACACACTCACATAATGTTTTTGCTCATTGAAATCATAGGTGAGTGTAACATTGCTTGTTTTACCCTGTATGCCTTTACAAAGCGCACAAATACTGGGAAGAACACAGACGGTGGCATGGTTTTGGAACTCTCCCCAAAAAACTTCACTGCCTCATCAAAGGCATCCTAAAATAACCACAACAGTTTAAATGAACAGCTGTGTCCACAAACCACGGCAGCGAAAAATGTTTAACCACCAGGGCATCAAACATCCTCTCATAATTATAACATGAATTAGAATTACTAATTTTCTATGAGCTGGGTACCTGTGCAATCTTGGCATCGTCTTGTAATTTTTTTAACTTGCTCTCATTGACATGTATGAAGTCTTTAAGCATGGTGTTGTGACCATGCATGCTGTACTCTCTTTTAGTCAGATCCATCCCTCTCTGGAGCTCTTTCACATCCAGCAACACATTCTCTAAAGAAACTACATCAGAAAACGCACAGAGATTTAAACATTTACAAAAGACATATTGTACACAGGGCGGCACGGTGGCTTAGTGGTTAACACGTTTGCCTCTTAGCACTAGGGATTCCCGGTTCGAATCCCCATCTGGGTGAGTTTCCATGTTCTCCCCGTGTCTGTGTGGGTTTCCTCCGGGTTCTCCGGTTTCCTCCCACAGTCCAAAAACATGGATCAAGTCAATTGAGTACTCCAAATTGCCCCATATAGAGTATGTGTGTCTGTGTGAGTGAGTGTGTGCCCAGCGATAGATTGGCGCCCTGTCCTGGGTGTATCTGCCCAGCACCCGAAACGTTCTCCCCTGGATGGGCATGGGGAACCCACCCCCGGGACCCTAATATAGGATAAAGCAGAAAATAATGAATGAATGAATGAATGAATGAATATTATACACACCCACACACACACTCACACCATGCTTTAAAATATTAAGCTTAAAATCATATTATACAACACTTTTGCCTTGAAATCATTCTACCAAATTCCTATACTAGATATCTGTCTATTATAGCTCCTCACAAGTGATTATTGTATAAATACACTTAATACCCCATCACATGCAGGATTTACCATATATACCATATTAGCAGTATATTGGCAATACCCAGTAATCATTACAACTAAAACAGTGTCTTCTTCATGTAAAATTGTGTAATATTACTGTTCTTATATCTCACTTTAGCCAAACAGGTGAATTAGGATGGTTTAAGAAAACGACCAAAAGCCAAAATGCAAATTGTGCTAAATTTTGCTTTAAAGCTTTAGTAAAATAAACATACAAAATTAAAAAAGTAAAAAAGAACTATAATCTAAATGACTGATTCCTTTCCGTTGACGACTCCTGGTGATGTTTACACGTTACCTGCTGCTGCTTTCTCCACATAATTGAGCTCATTGTAAAACAGTGCCACCTGCTGGTACTTTTCTTTTACCACATTTGCAATGTAGTGCAACAGGGTAAGTTTTCTGTCTGTTGATTTGGTGTCTATTAACTGAAAAAAAAATTAAAAGGTGATTTTTAACCATTGTTTCAAATATCATGTGACAGCAAATCAGATAAAGAAATAAAGTGAACCGCACCAAGTCCAAACTCTGAAGTTTGAAGCCATACACTGCTCCTCTTTTACTGCTATTCATGTAGTTCCCAAGAGCCAAAATAATCTAAATGGGGGGGGGGGGGATTTGCACTTTAGGATTAGGAGAACATTAGACAACAAATGTCAAATCTGGGAAATTGCTTACTAACCTCCAGGATTTTCTTTAGTTTTTGTGAAGATTTGATGGATACAGATGCTGCAATAATGGCATGTAGTTGCTATTAGGGCACAAAAGGAAAAAAAAACACATCAAAGTTAAGCCAGAGCAGTAGGTACCTTAAAAAAAGAAAAAGATCTATAAAAACTCAGAAGCACTAAAGGTGAAATCAAACATTCAAAGGTTATGTGTGCAGAATTTATATTGATCTATTAACAGATATCCAACATAATATTCATAACAATGCTTTTGTTAGTGTATAATCTCCAATAATAATATAAGTATAATTCACTGTTTATTTAAGTTGATAAAAGCCTTTTTGTATCTAGCCAGAAAGATTAGTAATGTAGTTAATTCCACAGTAATCTTTGTTTACTGTACTGATGTTTGCATGAACTGTTTAATGTGGCTGCCATATTGGTCAGGGAAGTAAGATTTATTTTCAGGTTTAACCAATACTGAACTGCAACTTCACCATGCCATGAAATCCTACACTGAATCCTTCAAAACTACTCTAACATTGAATATTTACCGGGGTGAGCATTTGCACACTCTCGCTGAAATTGCCTACGAAGGCCATGATGGTCATCTTCTGCATGAGACGTTCGATCTTGCTGAACTGCATCATGAAACGATCTTCATCTGTCAGGTTTTCCAAGGGCTTCCTTTCCTTTTCATACTGACGTAACACTTTCACTTCAGACTCAGTAGGGATAAAGCGCAGCAGACACTCTACAAAGTCGACTGGCAACATCCGCAGGTCTAACCTGAGAGGGTAAACAAAGCAATGTAAAGACTGAGGCTAAAGGAAGCGATTTAGGTTAGTATTACCATGTTTAAAGTTGCTGCATCTATAAAACTGTGCTACAAGCAAGGCACAGTATATCACAATACACAGTTAATGAACTTTAATTCATAAATTGTATTTACATATTTGGACTTTTGGACTTGATTTAATAGTTAAAGTGAGGTGTATTGTTAATTCCACTGCTTTTGTTTCAGTCTGAATGTTCCCTCAATGAGTTTGATGAGTTTATCATCTGAATACTTGTGAAAAGGCAGACAGTCTTTTATACTTATATAAAACTAGTGTACCAAAATAACTGCCTATAATGCGGCCTTCTAAAATGCTTGACTGTTCTCCATGTGCACAGAGAGGTTTCTCTCAGTCTAGTCTTCACCTCCAGATCTCTTTCATCTAAATGACTTTTCTGCAGAGCTTCTGCAGATTGGCTGATCCTTCCTGTATTATGTTATTTTGATCCAACTATAGAGACTTGTGCATTTGTCAGCAGTTATAATATACAAATTAGCCCATATGATATCAACAATCAAACAAATTAATCTGCAGCTACATGATAATATGCATTGCACTGCTGCCACATGACTGGATGAATGAAAGAATGAATGAGTAGGTGTAGAGGTGTTTCTAATACTGTATATAGTTCTGTATATAATTTTTTATAAAACAAAAACTATTTCATTATCTTTGTAATGCTCTTTGTAAGAGCACTGTGATGTATATTTTTTATTGCACATTGCTTACATCTGTATGGCTTTGCAGATCTCCTCCGGTGTCTTGCCCACTTTTCTGAGTGTGATGGCAAGATTTTTTGCCCTGTTCGAATCTAACAGTGAGATTTTATTGATAACTTTCTGGGTGGTCTTCTGCTTGCTGGTGGTAACATCAACAGAAGGGCCCTGAGCTCTGGTCTTAAAGATCTCTTCAAACTCATCAACATTCAGATCCTGAGGGAACAAACAGCAATAAATTATAAATACATTAAAAACTTGTTTATAATTGTACTTGATAATATTAATCTGCACAATATATAGAAGCAGAAAATGAACCTAATAAAAAGAATGTATGTGTTTTATACATTTTATTTGATAGTAAATCTAGATTGTATCATTGTAGAATTGTTACCTCTAGTATCCTCTCGTCATCGATTTCATTGAAGACAGTTCCATTGATTTGATTAGGTTTAAGTGCCACCCAGTTGAACACCGGCATTCTGAACTTTGTTTTGATTGGTTTTTTAATTTTTACGGCTATATGCAAAGACAAACATAAAATATGTAGATTACACAGAACATATGAGACAATAGTAAAAATAAAGTCAACCCATAAACAGGTGCAGATGGAACAGTGGTTAAACATTGGTCAAACAAACAGACAGTAAAGCAAGCGGTGCACTATGACTGTGTCTGTGGTGAGCGGCTTTAACCGAAGTTAGGTGACAGACAGTAAATCAGCATGACTCATGTTCTCACCTTTAACCAGAGTTGGTTTCATATACTGAACACATTGTATAAATTGATTGGTGGTCAGTCCTAAGACTTCTGTCAGCTATTACATTTATTTTCCCTTTAACACCAAAATTAGTTGTTTGTTTAAGATATGACCTAATTTATTGGGGTTTATTTAAGTTGGTGCAATAAATCAATTAAGACACCTTATTCTCTGTGCAGTGATCTGGATATAATGTTTGTAGGAAGACAGTTATCACCCTGGAGGTTTGAATAATACAGCGGATGTGGGAAGTGGGAAAGCCTTTACATTCTGTAAACACCTTTCAGGTGATCAGCTGTGGGTCATACATTGCTTTTGCATGAGTAACAAGCGTCATTCCTGCATTTGTGTAATATCATTCAGTAATCACCAGTAGTGGCATGCCTCTGTGTTTCAGCATGAAGCACAACACACACACACGATTGTAACACACACTAGCAAAAAAAATAGTGGATCATGGTATTTTTAGTCCTAGTGAGTGAAGGAAAATTTAGATGTAAAGTAATGTAATGCAAAACTTTAAAAGTTTTAATCCAGATGTTTTATGGAAAACCAGATTACAGCGTCCACAATATTTTACACTTAGCATAGAAAGTAAAATAGGTTATGATAAATTCACCTTTTCGTGAATGAGCACATCAACACAATTTTAGAACTAAAATGTGTCCCTGTCTGTCTGTCTGTCTGTGTGGATTTGTAATCATTCGTCCACAAAATGATTTGTGGTGACAGATATTGATGTTGGATAAAAAAACATGGCTAACAGTCTCTGTTTAAGGTATGAAGTAACATTTTAGCCATTTTACAACATGCAATTCAAATATATACTTTTACAATTATAAGACAAACTTGGGATCTATGGTTGGTATTGTAACAGGCAAAGAATTACACCACCCCATGTTGATATATTGTTTGGAAGTATTAGTTAACTACAAATGTAAATTTTTTCAACTTGGAACCTTTGTTGCCCATCTGACCAAGAATTACAGTTCTAGTGAATGTCAGGTTAACTTCTAGTACAGTGACGGGGTGGTGGTTGTGTGCTGTTTTTTTGTTCTTTTTTTCTCCAAAATGTATTGAAACCTTTGTTGGAAGTACATTATGGACCTAAATTTGTCTACCTTGTGAGATGTTACAGAACATTATCAAGTACCATTTAATAGGTAAAGGGCACAGAATTGTATGCAGGAGTGTGAATGTTTGTTTTTATTTCTAATTCATTTAATCCAATTTAAAATCTTTGTAAGAATTGAATTTCCTCTAACCCTTTTTACTCATTTGTACCAGAGGTGCTAAATATTGTGGAGAGAACTTAACTTAATCAGAATATGACTTGCAAAGAATAACTAGATAAATTTGAGATGAGCATTATTAAGGTTATTAGAATTAAATTATTGGTGGTTTTGTGTGCTTGTACTTGTTCAAAGTATTTGTATCAAATATTATATATTTTGGGAAAAGTAATTTCATATCCACATGTGCATTCTGTTGCTTAAATGTGTAAAATAAGGTCTTTACTTTAGAAAGTTTAAATCTGAAAAATAATTTGCGCAGATGCAGCAGTCTACATGTTTTCTAATGAAAATTTGATTTTTGGGACTAAAAATTCCAGCTTTACAAATTCAGTTCACAACACAAAAAGCACAAACACAACACAGAAAACCTACAGCACAGCTTGATGGGTCCCTCTAAGTAAGCAAAGGATTCAAAAAAAGAAACAATCGGAAAGAGAAAATGTAAAAAGTAAAACAAACCAGCAAGAAAACATCCTTGACACTTTTTTCTATGATCAAAAAGTCTGTATAAATGGCATTTTCAATTTTTTTTTACTTTTTAGTACATACACAAAAACACAGAGAATAATATTCCTGTACTATATTTCATATATTACAGATATTTTAATGCACTGCTTGTATAAAGACTTTGGTTACGATGCTAAATAAGCAGGATGCAACCATAATAGAGATATAAATGGTTTCTTATACATGCTGTCTACATGAGCTCTGAGAATAGAAGAGAATGGTCCAATTTCTATTTATTTTCGCAAATTAAGGCTCCAGTGATCGAAAACAAATCAGGCCAGGGCCACCTATAAGCATAGACACGCTGGATGGAGCTTGTTTAGTCTGGATATAAGGTATGAGGGATATGTCATTGTGGTCCTGTAAGCTTGAGTGTGAGTCAACCTCGCCTGATTGAACAAGCTTGCTGGGAAGTTGAGCAGTGTTACGGAGTAGTGAGTAAACATCCTCAGCCTTGCTGATCCTTATCATGAGCTGCTAAGGAAAGACAGTAAGGCCAACTGAGCCAACAATACAGCTTTGTGTGGACCTATCAGGCAGAGTGCACACATTAGACAGCATGTGTCAGAACCTTCTAAAGCTAAATGTTAGTGAAGAATATAATACAGTCTTTGGCCATTAAGGAGACATAAATCCCAAAAGAAATGTACAGTCTTTAAACAAAGATATACTGTATTTTACTATAGCTATTTTACTAGGTATAGTATCTGATCACTGTGAAATAACCTGCTTACAACATGAGTTGTAATAAAAAATAATTAAATATTTTAGAGAATTTAAATAATTAGAATAATTAGAATAATTGAAATTATTGAACAGCAGAAGTGTGACATTTTACTGAAGTGAAAGTCTATGGGGAATGTCATACCTGCAAGACCTGAGTTGAAGATGACTGTTGGGGAGCCACAGCCTGGCAGAGGTGGGGCCATGGGTGGTGGAGGTGGTGGCATCAGGGAAATCTCCTCCACACCAGGGCCGGGCAGAGGTGGAGGTGGAGGAGGAGGGGGAGGTGGGGGTGGCACAGGGACAGCCAAAGGACCATTTGATACTGAAAAAAAAAATGCAGAGACACTGCAAGGTCTATATTTGTTTTAAAAAGCAGCATCTTCATTCCAGTGTGTAAATGAAAACACAAACAGATTTCCAAAAATGCAAAAACAGACACTCACTTTGGTTTATTTAATAAATCTTGTAATTCATTACTAATCTTTATCAATTTAACATCATGCTTACAGTCACTAAGCAACCAACTACAGTGAATTCTACTTAAACCTACACAAGTATACCAGTGTGCATACATAGCCTTATCATTATTTCATTTCAAGGCATTAATTCAAGATACAGCTTGACTTTAATAGGAAGAATAAATGTCCATCTAGCAGATTGTTTTAAAATAGTCATTTTAAATACACCACAGACTAGTTTGGACAATGCCTCAGATTTGCCAGCTACCCACCAAGGTACAAATATATCACTTACTGGATGCAGGCATAGGAGGTGGGGGAGGAGGAGCAGGTGGACCGGATAAGGCATGTTCCACACAATTTACTGGCTTCATGGAACCTGTAATGGTACCTTCAGGCTTCCCTAAAACAGTCTCTGTGCCTGCCAGCAGACCGTTAGAGGGTGGAGTGGAGGCCAGAATTGCAATATCTCCATCTCCTTTCTTCTGTATCCTAATGGTTCCTTGTTTTTCCAGTTCATGAATCTTCTTTTCCAGATTACACTGCCTCTGAATCGCTTCCTCTTTCTCCTTTACCATCCTTCTTAGTGTGTGAACTTGCAAGCTCGTATCTTTGTATACTTCCTATATTCAAAAGAAAACAGCTGAGCATCTATAATGTACTGTTTCTCATTTATAATGTCAAGGAATAATTTAATGTGCCATTTAGAGTACCAGTCAAAAGTTTGGACACACCTCCTTTTTGCTCATTTTAATGTCCATGTTATCAGGTCTACTTACTTTAAAGATTGTCTTTGTACTTCTACAACTACAGACTGCAATTCATCTTTTTGTGGACTACATTACATACTGTGTGTTAGTCCTCTTTACTCTGTATTCTAGTCCCCTTTACTCTATTCTCAGGACACCACTAGTAGAACCACATAGCAGGTATTATTTGATTGGTGCATTATTCTTATTGCGTCAGTGTCACTGAGGTGTTTAAATAAAACTACAGCAGCACTTCTGCACTAAAACCCCCTCACCACAGCAGTGTCACTGCAGAACTGACAACAAACAATCCACCACCCAAATTATACATGTTCTGTGATGGTCCTGACCAATAGAGAACAGAGACCCAAGAAGGGACTAACATAAAAATAAAACAGCTGTACTACAGTCTGTAACTGCAAAAAGTCCATCTGTTTATAAGTGATGAAAATAGACAATTGAGCCAGAAGAAGGTGTGTCCATACTTCTGACTAGTAGTGAGTTAATTTTGAACTGACATGAACAGGTTAATACATGTTATTCTACATAGAATAGATTATCATATGCTAAAAGACTGTACCTTAAATAAATATTATAAGCTACATTTTAAAATAAGAAGATAGTGGAAGTCTTACCCGTACAGAATCCAGCTCCTTGTTCTTGTGCATTAGCTGCTTCTCCAGTTCTACAATCTTTGCCATAGCTTCATTTTCTGTGTCCTGTAACTTTTCAGTCATCTACAGAAAGCAAAATAATTCTGGTCTTGAATCGACAAACAATGCAAACAAAAAACAGAAGCAAATCACAAAATAAAAATAGTACAGTGTCTGTGAGTAGACTTCCATATTCACTAAAAAGATTTATCAGGTTAAAAGCTGGTGTTGTACAAGTAATCCTGGCTGTCAGTCAACAATCTTATTAATTTCCACAATGTTCAACAGAGTTAAGGTAAGGGACTTGTACACCATTGGAACTGTCCACAACAATGCTAGCTTACACTGATTGTCCATTTTAGAAAAGTCATCCTCAGAAAAAACTTAAATCTTAAATCTTAAAACTACATATATTATGAAGCTTTAATGTTAAACTTTAATTAATTGGATCATATAGAATTAATAAGTTTAATATTTAGTCAATTTTGGGATAGGCTCCAGTACTCTCCACAACCCTGATTAGCAGCTTAGAATATGAATGAATAATAGATAGTGTGAACACATTTTTGTTCCAGAAACAAATTATTTTGAAACATCTAGAACATGGCTTACGTGAGACATGCTCTCCTCCAGCTCCTCCACTCGCTCCAGAGCAGCATTCTTTGTCTCAGCATCCTCCAACAGAGCTCCAACATCAAATACATTATCCAGGTATGCCTGAATCTGCACTTGCAACTTGTCACTCTCTGTGTGTTTCAGCTTCTGTTTAGAGAGAGACAAATTAGGGTATGGAAAAACAGACAGAGAAAGGAACATATTAATCTACATGAGTAATTT
The DNA here is from genome assembly GCA_019802435.1 of Corydoras maculifer. NCBI lineage: Eukaryota > Metazoa > Chordata > Actinopteri > Siluriformes > Callichthyidae > Corydoras > Corydoras maculifer. Next base: position 87,837 of record JAFMOD010001907.1, on the reverse strand, counting down.
AGACAGTGATTTTTATATTCTTTATGTGACAGTTAACAACCAGCACAACACACTGGCATGAGTCAATATAATAAGGAACCATAAACTAATATACAAGATTACTACAATTTGATGTGCAACACAAGCATTGGTTTATATTGGTGTTATATTAGACAACTGTGTTAAAAAAACTGTGAAATTTAAATGTAACTATGTTTAAATTTTATATCTGATATTATATAATAATAAAAAACAAATCATAATACCAACACAAAATGTCACGCTGATGAACAAAAGGTTCACCAACCACTGATTTAAGATTATTAAGTCTTCAACTAAAATGCTATCTCGTAAGATAAGAAATTTGAAGGAACTACATAGAATCTGTATGCAGAAAGAGACTCTGATCCTTTGAAGTATGTTCTTCAGTCTGTTATCAGTAGTTATCAGCTGTTATCTTTGCAAAGTAAAGCTGAACCAAGCACAAACTGAAAGGCCACCATTTTGCCTAATTTAGCATTTTTAATATTATTATAATATTTTCGAAAAAAATTTCAAATAATCTTTTAAATTTAGATGTTAAGTATTTTTATGTCCATTAACAGCAGTTTCTCTTAAGGTTTAAATCCACTAATGTGAATGGAGGATAAAAAAGTTATACTCACATCCAGGTATTCATCCAGACACAGTTTGGTGAAGTCATACTGTAAATGCACTCTAAAGTTCATATCTTCTACTGAGTGGACCACAATGTTGATAAACTGCATACATGCCACCTGACATACAAATAAATATTTTATACTACTCTTCAATACACTATTAATACATTTGTAAAATACATAGAAAATGTAGTAGATTTTTATTATCACATGCAAAATCTAATGCAAAAATCTGGACAATTCTGTTAAAATGATGTTTTGTTGACTTTCCTATTGTCAGTAAGTTAACACTGTGTTTACTAAATTTAAGTATTACATTTAAGTATTACATTTAAGTTGATTAAATGTCCACAATTCAGATTTTAAAATAAATTAGATTTTTAACAGAATAAATGCTACTTTTTGTGACTTTATTCTTAATCCATTATGTGGCATACAGTAAAACAAACTGATTAAATCCTGATGGATAGACTATTTGCCTAAAACAATGTTGTTTTGCAGTTTTCAGCAACTCTATTTTGCACACTGATAGCACTGAGACAGCAACAAGCTGACACATACCTATTACTTTAACACACAAGCACTAAACAGAACAGGTCGGCTCCTTTATGTTCTCTTATTAACTGTAGTTCTAACAGATCCAAACTGCAACTGACTGCTGATGTGAGATGCCTCACACATTTTAAACGCTACTTCAGTAAAATCTACTAGACCTTTGCTACAAGAAAAACCAATGACATGAATTCAGAAGCTTTTAAATTGAAGTTTATGTCTGGTAAAAATAATAGTGCTTTTAGGAAACAGCTTGAAAAACAAGATGATTTTGAAATGTCTTCAAAATGTTCACACTAAACATAAACAATGGAATGGGGATTGTATATTCAATTAAGTGACAGGTTTAGATATTGCTAGTTCCCTGTTAAGGGTAAAGATAACTACCATAAAGTCGATATTGTTGTCTTCATTTCTGAAGTGCTCCATCAGCCTCTCAAACCTCTGATCTTCTGAACAAACCTGCAAAACAAAGCAAAGTTCTTGAGCAACAGATAACAAAAACAAGACCAAAACATAAATAAAATTTCTGTTTAGTAACAACGCATTAGGCTTTAAATATCACAAAATGTAAAAATATATATGAATATATTTTCATGTAGGTCTGCACATAGAAATAACAGCATGACACTGTATTAATACTGTATAGTATAGCTGCTTCTTTTTGAATTAAGTTTATTAATTCATCTTTATTTACTTTTTAAACATCTATGACATCACAGAATGTGACCGTTCAAAATGACAGTGGCAGAGATACAGTGGAGTCATGGAAAAGAATGAAAAAGCATGAAACTGCATACCTCCTTAAAATGATCAAATGCAGAGAGAATAATCTCATGTCCCCCTCTAACCAGACACACAGCGGCCAGCAGCTCCAGCACTAGAGCCTTAGTTCTGCCATAAACACAAAGACAGACAGGCAGACAGAAATGCACACACACACACACACACACACACACACACACACACAGAGGGTTCAGTTAATGATTCAGTTTATAGAATTTTTAATAATCTTTTTATAATCACTAAAGTTTAGTTTTATGGTAAATATGAAATGTGTGAATTGACTAATCTGAGTTTTCATACCAGTGATAGTGGAATTAAAATAAATGCCAAACTCACACAAAAGTGCAACAGTTAAACAAAGATAGCTATACTATAGGCAGCAAATTATACATCTCATTATGAATGTTTACTCTACAAGGCAGTAGGGCAGATAACCAATCAGCCACCCACGCACACATTAGGAGACCTTTCTGCTGCAGCTGCTGATATTTACAACCCTGATACACAGTGTAACACATGCTGAGATGCTTCTATTCTAGAGATGCATTAGAAAGCAGGTGCTCTACCAGTCTCTTTTTTCTTATTCCCAAAAAGCCCCTATAACACACACAAACTCACACGCACACACAACCACACGCATTTTTGTTTTGCTTTAATTGCATTTTGTTTTGCATTAATTGCAAAAAATAGTTTTTGCATTTTTGCATTAATAAGACTTTACATAGACTTTTATTTTATAAAGACTTATTCAAACCATAACCATAGAATACATCATTAAAATGCTTTACCTGGGATTCTTATTGTTGAGACTTAGTGCAATTTCATTCACAGCATGAGGGTGTGACATAACCATGTTGAAGCCATACTATCAAAAAAAAACAACAGTGTTATCGGTTAATAATGTTTATCATTCCAACCAGAAATAATTGCCTAATAGTATACAGGAAAAAAATAGAATTAGACACAGCTTTACAGGCATAAATAGTTGGGCGCATGACTAATTAAATCCATTTACAAACAAAACTCTATCACTTAATAGTCTCTAATATTAAACAGAAAATCTCTACTAATCTGGGAAATTTCTGTGTAAAACCTTTATAAGATCAGCCATTGTTAATTAAACTTATTTTACAATTTATGTGCAGTATATATTCTTTGGATATTTCTTGATATGCAGGGTCACTGGACTTCTACTACAGAAACATTGTGCTTAAATGACATAATCCTTAATTCCTTAATCATTCCTTAATTTATGTTTTTTATTTTTAAAATGAGGTAAATAAAGGTATAAAATAGTACATGCACTTTGCAGAGATTTATTCCCTGTAGATGACATGGAATAATGGTAGAAGATAAATAAAACATGAAATTTAATAATTTATTCATAAGGCTCTATGTGTGATTATGTTCCAGACTCTCACCTGATAGTTCATAATGGCTCGTAAACACATAATGCAGACATGAACGTCATCTTTCCTACACAGTAACCTTGAATTCTTCAATGTTCTTCTGTTGGACAACGTATTATATCTAAGGGTGGAAAAGGATCAAATATATCATAAAAAAGAAGTCATGACCAGACTGGTGTTAACATAGCCCTGGAATAAAATATGGTATAAACTCTGTCATGTTTTTAAGGCTTTCAGTCCACATATCAAATATTCCGAAACAATCCCAGCAGCATACAGTCAGAGGTGCCTGTGAGAAAAGTGTTGTTATAAACTTACATAGCACTTATACAGAACACAATGGCAACATCATTGACATGCAAGGCAGAGGGCTACTCTACTTTGTTCCTACAGAATGAACCAAAGGCTACAATGAGTGAAAGAAGGAAACCACATCAATGGAGTAGTAGTAAAAGTTTAGTCTTTAAAAATGCAACCATAATCTTCTAGACTGGAGGCAAAATAAGTTCTTAGTGAACTGACATATATACATGATTTTTTGCAGAGCAAACACCCACATGTGCAACTTAAATTCAGTAGTGCATGGAACTAACACACTATAATAAATATTTTCAAATGGATTTCAATTGAAATTATAAATGAAGTCAAGTTCGCTTCTCATTATCTTAACTCAACTCAGTCTCAACGTAAACATGTGCATCATATCTATTTAAGAATATTTAACTTGTTTATACTGTATATATAATTATTTATTTATACTTTTATATAATTATATAGAAAAAGATTGGTGAGAACTTCAAATGCAAATTCTCAAGTTTATGCAAACTTTCTTTTTTTTATTATATTGTGTTTTATAAAAGCAATATGGCACACTAGGTTGTGCATTATCATGAATAAATGACAAAAAAGAGGTGTAACAGTGTGCCTAATAACACCTCCATCCATCCATTATCTTCCGCTTTATCCTATATTAGGGTTGCAGGGGCAGATACACCCAGAAACCGGAGAACCCGGAGGAAACCCACGTGGACACGGGGAGAACATGGAAACTCCACCAAGATGGGGATTCGAACCGGGAATCCCTAGTGCTGAGAGGCGAACATGCTAACCACTAAGCCACCGTGCTGCCCCCAAAAGACACCTATTTCCTGTAATTTATTCACAATAAATCACGCCCTCTCCAGCTTTATTGCTTTACTATGGCATTGCTTTTGTGAATTATTGCTCAAATGTGCATTAGTTAATTGGTAGTCAAATTTGCACTTCCATTAATCTATTGTGGGTGACAGTGTCGCAGTGGTTAGCACGTCCGCCATATAGTGTGCAGGTAAGTGTGTGTGTGTGTGTGTGTGTGTGTGCCCAGCGATGTATTGGTGCCCTGTCCTAGGTGTCCCTAGTGCCCGAAACGTTCTCCAATGGATGGGCATGGGGAACACCACTATGTTCCTAGTATAGGATTAAGCAGAAGACAATAAGATGAAATAAATCTACAGTAGAACCATTTTGATGCATTGTTCTTCTGTAGTGGTTACAGCATATGCTGCAGATCTGAGGTGAATGCAAGTAAATACATGCAAAAAAAGGTGTTGCCCAGTAGTTTCACTATTTAAAATACCTACTGCAAAGACTAATTTGCCAGTAAAAGCACTCAGCACTTGTATGTGATCTTTAATTTATTTCTCTGGCTTTCTACAATGATGATGGTATATTTTCCTGAACATTAGAGCCAAGAGTTGCTAAGCCTAACTTTCTACCCCTTTACCACAGACATCCAAAACATCTAAAACATCTGGCAGTGCTATCATCCTTACAGTGATGTTATACTCATGAGTGTGAGAATAGAATAGATGGAAACCTGCGACTCTTGTGTATGTCACAGGCTGTTCATTCCATAAATTCATGGCACACATTTGTGGAAAGAACTGTGTGTAACTGTGAGTAATCTATTAATCACAGAAATGAAAATGTGACGTTTGTTCTCTTTGATTTTTGGAAGATTACTGTCAGTTTGAATTCATTATGCATGCTGTATGGACTTGCTTTGACCGGCTCCTGACAGTCAGAATTATGCCATGTTGATTCTACTAAAAGGATTGATTGATTAGTAATGAGTCAGTATTTCCTGGAAGTGACGCAAAGTTCTCATTACTATATGCAGTCCTGTGCTAGTGGAGTTACCTAGAGTTAATAAATTATTCTGAAGTTAAATCCACAAAGCCCAAGTCCTTTGCTTCACAGTGTCACAGATTACAGCAAAATGTCTGCAGTGTATTATTAGATTGCAGTTTAACAAACAGATTTAATAACAAGATTACAAAGAAAACATTTTCTTTGTAAATTATTAAATAATGGGCAGTCATAGGCTTGTGGTTAAGAAGCCAGCCTTGTGACCTGATGGTCCCCTGTTCGATGCCCGGTCCTACATAATACTATAGCTAAAGTAGCCTTGGGTAATCAACTAATCCCAGCTGCTCCCCAGATGCTGTATACAAGGCAGCCTACTGTGCTGGGCACTTAATAATCTTAATTATCTGTGAAATAGTCTTTGATTTGCAGTGACCTCTTTATGTTATACATTTACAGCATAGATTTCCACCATATTCACATCTAGTAGTAGTTTTAGTAAAACAAATATTCATCATGTCATTACCTTAATGTGGAGTGCCTTCCAGTTCTGCTGATGCTTCCAAGAACAGGAGATGATAAATTTCTCCCCCCATGAAGATCCTCAATGGAGCGACTCCAAGATCTGGACTTATCTATTGTATTATCTGTGCCATTCTCAAAACTATCTCCATCAAAACTACAGAAAAGGAGAGACTAATATTATACATATTTCACTACAAATTATGCTAATACATTACAGTATGCCAGTTATGCTAAAGCAAAATTATGATATACAAATTATCTGCTGCAATGACAATTATTATGACAAGTTAATATGTAGTAGTGAAGTCAGTGATCCCAATGACTTCAGCCATTATCTGAGTTAGTCAATATTTTTTTCTAGTATAATTAATAGCATCTTAATTTACTAAGTTATTTTGTATATTGTAAAAACATTGTTACAAAGAAAAAATGCTTCAAACCAAAATTATTATCTTCTATTATCTATTATCTTATTTCTTCTAAATATTATTCATTATTCTGATAATTAAATAATTTTAAAAATCAGTGCATCGTTCATATGCCTTATAGGTCTATTAAAAGAAGACAGTTAAAACAATTAAACTATTTTAACTGCTCTCGTATAGTGTCGAAAACAAATAACACAAACATGCATAGGCAGAAAATTATCATGCATCAAGATAAAAAACTTTAAGTATGACCTACAGGTTTTACAATAAGACTATGATTGTCTGCCCTGTGAATAGACAATGCATAGTTTATATTATTCACGCTAATTCCAGATCCAGTCAGTGGGCTAGACATAAGTCAATGTCCTAGCACATGAGGCACTGAAAGTGTGAATACATCAGCAGTTAAGGAGAAAGGAACTATTGTGCTTTTTGTGTTTAGTATATAAGAACAAGTGACTTACGTGACAGCATACTGTGCAAAAGAGAGATATTCCACCAACACATCCAAACCCTTATTCTCCTCGTTTAGGAACTCCCGCACCCATCTAAACACAGAATGGGATATAAAATGAGAAAAAAAGGCAATGACAGTACAAAACCTAATAAAAATGCATCCTTTTGTTTTAAGACGTTTAAGAAATGAAGGAGCTTGGTCATATAGAAGCACTTCATAGTTATCACAATACACACACACACACACACACACACACACAAATACACAGTGTGAGATTTCAGCAGTGAACCAGGAATAATCAAAAGTCATTTCAACCTGTTGCATCTACTGCATGAGAACTTCAAATAGGAAAAGGGTTTCTCTCTTTTTCGTTGGAAAAAACACTGTATTCAGCTGTATCTAAAGGATGAATTATTATTAGAAGTAGTAAAGTAAAATGAAATCTAATATAGATAATGAGAACAACACAATTCAATACTCTATATATATGTATATAATATATATGTATTGGTAGGTCAAATATACAGTTTTATATACAGTAATATAAGTTGTAAATTTGTACTCAAAATAGTGTACAATATGTAAAAAGACAATTCATTGAATGAATGACCAAACCGATTCAAGTTGACAATAAGACTACAGTAACACAGATTACAAATCAAATGATTATAAAGAGCAGAAAAGGCATCTCTGACAGCATTAACAGCAATAGAAGGATCTAATCAGGATTAGTTCCTAAAGTGCTCATTGAATGTATGTGTAGAATGAAAAGTACTATGTAAAACTAAATACTTTTCTGTTCACATTTAATAAGTATTCTCAGTAATAAGTATTTTGTTGGCTTATTGGTCATATTACAGAGAGATAACTGGCAAATACATGTTCACCCATGTATTCCTTTAGCTACACAGCTGTTCAGTGTGATAATACCAGAGTAATCCAGAGTGGATTAATACAGATTTTGCAGGTGGCTTCTCTTCTTAGTGCTACATTTAGACTGCAACACATACCTTATGGTATTTTTTTGTTGGATCTGCTGTATTGCCATGTGACTGGCTAATGCTAATACTCTAATATCTCACAAGATTGAGACAGATTACTGACATAATCTAGTTTAGCAAAATCTGGTCCATTGTGGTGAAGCAGGAGCTGGGCCAGAAGGCAAAGTTCTCAATTTACCGGTCAATCTACATTCCTACCCTCACCAATGGCCACAAACACTGGGTAGTGATTTCGGTAATTCGGGAGGGGCTCAGAGTACAGCATTTAATCCTCCACGTCTAGAGGATGCTCCCCGTACACCTGCCTGGTGGAGTGTTCCAGGCATGTTTAACTGGGAGAAGACTCTTAGGAAGACCCAGGACAAGATGACAAGATGGAGAGATTATGTCTCTCGATTGGCCTGGGTACACCTCCTGTGACTTCTGAAGGGCTGGAAGATATAGCTGGGGATAGAGACGTCTGGGCTTCTTTGCTTAGATCGCTGGCCTCACAACCCGGACCCGGATAAGCGGTAGATAATGGATGGGTAGTGTAATTAAAAACTGCACGATTTAACTTTCTTTTTTTTAAACGCTATATGCTGGAATATCAGCTGTTCCTGCCCTGTTACAGCATCGATGTCCTTTAGTATCTGTCATCTTTTCCACTTCCTACCAATTTCCGAGGATGTGGGACAATCCTTTTCTTATTAAAGGAAAATAAGAAACTTGTTCTTTTGCTGTCCCTGCTTGTGCACCAATAAATATATTTAGATATTTTAGATCTTCCTCTATTACTGATTGACAGAAGCCCTTTTATAGCCATAGAAACACAAAAGACAATGGATAAGGAGTATACATATTCAAAATAACTCTATTACTGGCCTTTCATACTTGAGGCTTTATTGGATTATTTAAAATATCGATGATGGCCTTAATATTGAGGAAGTTTCAGTATATTGTTTACCTGATAATGTGTTCAGGTAGCTGCCAAAATTTGACAATGTATGCTTAATTATATATAGCAATAAAGAAATGTACAAAACAAAACTTAAAAATTACAAGCAAAATAAGTGCAATGATAAAATGGACATTATGATTAACCCTCCAAACAAATAACTAACATAACCAGAAAAGAATACATTGTTGTTATTTAATTTTATCTCTGATATCTCTCACACACTCACCCAATGTAATTGGTTCTTAGTGAAATTTCAAGCTCTCTCAGGACTTGAGTAGACTCCTGCACCCTCCTGCGGAATTTCTGCACAGAGAATAAAAGTTCATAAGAAAAAGGAAAACTTTGCCGCCATTCTTTTTTTTTTTGGCCATGCTAAATTAGGAATGCCTCACAAATGGCCAGATTCGCAGAGAAATGATCTCACTTAAGCTCAGGTGAAGGAAAATAAACAGTGCATGGATGGAGGATAATCTGTATCATCATGTGCATGTGCTGTGTGAGGTCTTTTTAAGTCTTTTTTTTATTATATACATGCTGAATGCTGCAGCTCTATGGTTAAAAATACTCACTTCACATCTTTCAGATAGTATTTAGTGGATGATTCACCTACTCGGTTGCATAAAATAGGTTTAAACCTCTATGCAGCGTGCTAATTAGATATCGGTCAGCCAGGCGAGCAGTGGAACTGGTCTGTGTTTTTGTTCGGAGGCAGATCCTTTGCACTGTGTTATCGTATCATCTTGTTGAAGTGGGAGCTCATTTCATATGTGAGCCTCTCCAATCCAAAGCTAGACTGTGGACCCATTCTTGTCCAGTGTGCCGTTTCCACGGCTACAGCCCCTCTGTGTAAGCCTCATGACACAATCATGTGTCAGGTAAAATGCTTGTGGGCAAACAGGGGCAAGTTAAAAGAACATGAACTGAAGATATGGACAGTAGCATATATGCAAGGTTATATCAATTTGGTAGAAGTGAAAGTTTCTGTAAAGCAAAGAAGTGAAGCAGGTCTTTGCATCACTTTGTGTGCGACCCAGTCTTGGCTATGTGTGTGAGCCAGTGGCTGTTGTAGCTTTGGGAGGGGGTAAGCTATGAGTGAAAGCAAAGAAAAAAGAAAAGCAAAACAGACAGGCAGGGATATAGTGACATTAAACAAACACACCTAAAGCTTTGGGAGGAAGCCTAAGGGAAAAACATAAAAACATTAAGCAGTAGCAAGAAGCAAAGTGTGTTTCATAGGTGCTTCTGTAATATGTGTGGATGTAAGCATCTATAATAGATATAATAGATAATCTATAGATATAGTATACAATATTGTATTATATATAAGATATAATACAAAATCTGGATATTTCTGCCTATTCAATTTAAAACCAAAGTAACTTTAAATGAATTTTTGACATCTGTGTTCACACTAAATCCACACATCCACACATATCACATGGCCATTTGCATACACTGGACGTGTGCACTGCAGCTGGTTGCTTGACAGAATAAATAGCTGGAGAAAAAATAATAAGGGAAGGCTAAATTAGCTGCATCCGAGTCGACTACTAAACTGTTTTAGATCTAGAAAGCAATGTTCAACCGGTAAGGATGTTGGCTCTTTAATTAAGTGAGTGTGTAGTAACCATGCAGCCTTATATACATCAATAGTTCACTACATTACAATGGTAATTTAAAGTAGGAAATTATATCCCCTCTATAAACATTCTTCTTTTCTTTAATAAATATCATAACTATATATGATGTTAAACAAAGTCATATTTTTATTGAACTTTATTGTACTTACACTTGCCTATAGCGGACATTTTCTATTTCTCAGTTTGAGCACATCATTCAGCTCTTGATGAAGTTGCTAATTAATTAGGTCATTAGGAAACTTTTCACCTACTGATTTATCTTGCCCACTGTATAGAAGCCAATTATGCCATTTACCAATTACACATGACTTATACCTTACGGTGTTAACGTATTTTAATTAATTCATTTGTAATAATTTTGTATTTGCTGGCAACTTGCATTATAGTAACTGAAGAAACTGATTTATTTTTTAAACCAGAGGAAGGTTAACATTCTTGTCCTTGGTTTGCATACTATGGATGCTACAGATAAGGCTGAAAAACAGCAGGGGTGCTTGCTCTGTGTAAAGCATATTTAAACAAACATTTGTTGAAAAACCCCTAAACCAGTTATTAAGGTGCAATATTATAATTCAATAACTTTGAATTCTTATACATGCATAAACCACTATGCTAAAAAATAATATAGAATCATTTTTTATGTTAAGTGACAAAAGGTCAGCCTTATTTAAATGTAACTATCTCTTGGGTATACATGTATGTTGGACCCTTCAATTTTTTGTAAGCATTTCCAGCTGTGCAAAAAAGAGAAAGACAGTGAGAAATGGGAGAGAAAGAGAGAAGTTCTCTCATAGGGGTCATCCTTGAAACTGGAAATAAATCTATGGCTCAGACATTCCTCAAGGCCTTATACAACTGCCCTCGTCCTGCTGCTGGCTGATTGGCTGAATGTGCATGTGGAATGCGTCCCATGTAAAGATGGGAGACTGTCTGCTGTAGCCCTTCAAGCTCAGTGCCACACAAAGTAGCGATTGTTCAGCTTTCAAAAAATAGAGCACCCAAGAATGGAAAACTATAACTCTCTCTCTCTCTTTCTTTCTCTCTCTCTCTCTCTTTCTCGATTAAGATTCAATATAGCTTTACTGAAATGACTGTACTCTGAACAACATTGCCAAATCACTGCAACAGTAACAACCAATGATAAAAATTTAAACAATAATAAAAATTAAGTAAAAAGTAACAACAGTTGCAAAAAAAATTGTTAATATGCAGTAATACACCCCTCCACCTCTTTTTCTTCTTTCCTCCCTCTCGGTCAGTCCCTCCTACCCTTCCCTGTCTGCTTCTTACCTCACTTTATCTCTGCAACTCTGGAAAATGGCTAGTCTCCACTAACTACCATTCCCACCTCCCTATGCTTCCTAGTTTCTCATTTCTTCTTCATTCTTTCTCCTACCACTTTTCCTTCATAAAGTAAAATACCCAAGAGGAAGGCTTGTGTATGGGATGGCTTTTTTGAGCTACATTAAGCACTGCCAAATTTTGATAACCCTCCCACTCTAAGAAGGAAAACAACAAGGCAAAACTATCTACAGCAAAACAATCAAAACAATACAGAATTCCCTATGGAGGTAGGAGAGATAGGTTTATGATGATAAAATGTTGAACAAACAGACTGTAGCTTTTTTTTTTTACTTTTGTTACAGTTGTAACTGTTCTCTCATCTTTTTACTCAGCATGATTTTGTATTTAAAATAAACATATAACTTGTCACATCAAAGGCACGACGCTTCACTATTTTTTACTCCCTTTCTACATGACAATTTTCTTCATTGTTTATTATCATTTCACTGTTTATTGTTTATACATCAGTATGTCTGTTGTGGAGATTATAAATCGTATTATAGATAATCGGGTGCAATAAAATGGAGGATTAAAATATAAAAGTTCAGCAGCACATTCAGAATGATACCAGAAAATGATAAAGATGAAAATGTCATTTGTCATGCACCAAGAGGAGAGGATTAATTATAAAGTTACAGTAAGCAAGGAGACCAAAATCACTTTGAACTGGTAAATAATAATATCTTGCCTGGTTGCTATGTCGTGTTTTGACACTGGCATGATGTTTTGATGAGTAAGCAAAGTCGTTTAACATAACTTGATTTCAACAGTGTTTGCTGCTTGTATTTAAGGTTAGCAAACTTTGTGGATACCATGTTCAGCCAAGTGTCCCTGTAATAAATGCACTTGCAAATGATGTTAACCTCCAGCATTTTAGTACGAGCGAAAATTTAGTTAGTTAGCATTCAGTATTCTTATGTTACAGTGGCTATGAATTGGATATTTTTTATCATGTATCATGATTTGAATTTGTAAAGTATTCTGCAAATTGAAATTTGAAAAAACTTTGGAAAAAAAAAAAAAAATTTTAACAACCATATGTTTGTTTCACATACACTATGTGGACAAATTTAACGTTATGAAACTGTATGCTTTGAGCTTTTTAAAACACATGGATAGGTGAGTTTGAAGTGGAAAAACTTAGAAAGACTAAGTCATGCAGAGCCCTAACTTCAAGATTTTAGAAAGCTTTACAAAGAAATACAATGGCGGTCTGAAGACATATGATATTCCATGTTTTATTTTTAAAATAATGAACCGATAGTACAACAAAAATACATGCCAACAATGACTTTATTTGCAGTCCATGTATTTTTGTCAATTCCTAGTTGTTTCTGATTTCCTGACTTGGCTCTATGAGGTGTCTGATCTCAACAAATGAGGTGATCTAAGTCCCCACATAAATCTGCAGTCTGTGTATTTGTCACATGGTTTAATCTTCTAGAAGGTACAAAGTATTCCATCAAAACAGAAACTTACCTTTCTAGTGACTGCTGGGTCAAGATAACTCTTTAACTTCTGGATATAAGTGTGAGGAGGGTTCTTCACTTGAAATCGTTCCTATAAGTAAAAATAAGCATTATGAGTATTTTTTGAGTATTACTGTATTCTTTATCTTATTAGTATTAGTAGTAGTATTGTTAAATACCTCTCACACAAATACATTTGGTTATATTTAATCGCACATCGATAAAAAACTTAATTAAACTTTGAATCACTGAAAATATTACTTTATAAATATCTCCTGCATGCTGCTGATTTAACAGGTACTAGTAGTGTAACTGGTTTTAATCACAGTAAAAACAGCTAAGCCAAATCTTTGACAGCAGCTGATTGCAGTGTTTTCTGTTGCATACAACATAGAAAAGCATTGAACACAGCTGGAACTATGACGAGATTGCGGCTACAGCTGGTATTTTCATGCTCACAACTGATGCTGATGTGAATCTGTCATGTTGAATTCATGTGAATAGGATTTTTCAACAGATTAGATTTGTGATTTTTTTTTATGACGTTCTGTTAAATGCTTGTTTTGTGTCTTAATCACCACAGAATAAAGAAAAATAAATAATTCTTTAGAATTTACTTTACAAACTAGTTGCAGCATGTTTTGCATGAGACTGAGCGCACATTATTTACCATGCAAATATCAATGGTAATGTTTTGCTGAAGTAAGCGATGATAGCAATGGTCTTCACTCTCTTGCTACTGGAAATTTGACACAATACATAGATCCTATTAACTTATACTGTGTTATTTATTAAGAAATTAAGAAATTAATTTTTCAGTTTTACGAGTGGACAATTCTTGCTTAGCTGTTCAACAGTCCCGTAGTCACAAGTACCTGAATCTTCTCTCTATAATGTGCCATACATTTTTATTAGGAGACAGACATAAATACAGATATTTCCAGTTTATTCTCTGTGCATTTTACATATATGTATGTAATTTTTTTATTATTTTTTTTGTTTTGTTTTGTCTAAATGTACTCCCATGTCATCATTCTTAATGTTAAAATGACAAAACTAATCTATGAGTAATTTATACCTATGCTGTTTTTACCCTTTGTACTGACACTAATATCAGTAAAATTCTGAACAATAACAGGAAAGACAAAAGTCCTTCAGCAAATCCCTGACTTCTTCCTTTTTCAGTATACAGCTTTAGTCCTGCATGGAAGTTCAAATTTTAACAAGCAGTAGCTTCAAGCCTTTAGTTTAACTGAACTACTGACTTGTGTTGTTCTCTTACTTGAAAGTCGCTTTCGATAAAAACATCTGTGAAATTAAAATATGTCAAAAAATGTAAATGTAAATGTAGTTTAAATAGTTTAATAATAATTGCAAAACAGAATATTTAAATATTACTGTAAGCTATTTATTACAGTGTTTTTTTTTAAAGGTACAGTGATCACATTTATGTTGTAATCCATTCTAAAAGCATTTTATATTGTGCCTTAGAGTGGTTTGATGATAATGCTTCTTAACATCATTTTTTGTTCTTTTTATTTTATATGTTTTTCTTCAGGGCGGCACGGTTGCTTAGTGGTTAGCACGTTCGCCTCTCAGCGCTAGGGATTCCCGGTTCGAATCCCCATC
>JAFMOD010001907.1:52685-62731 GCA_019802435.1 Corydoras maculifer | reverse complement strand
AACAGTCTTAAAAAATTACTGAAGACACATCTCTTTAACAAATACCTGTTGTAAAAAAAAAAAAAAAAGGGGGGGGGGGGCGTGTGCCGCGGCATCGAATAACATTCAGCTTTGATGAATTTACAGTATAGTTGGTTTTCTTCATAGCTTCTGACTTGTGGTGTTCTCAGTTGTAAGTCGCTTTGGATAAAAGCGTCTGCTAAATGACTAAATGTAAATGTAAATGTAAGTGATGCACCAAATATTATTTGGCCATTAGACAAAATATTCTTTTTGTGTTCGTAGAAACAAATAACAAGACTTAAAAATACTTATTTAAATCGAACAATAATGTGTGCTATGATGCTGATCAATATTCATGTCTCTAACTTTGTGGCCTTTATGTAACTTATGCAACAGAGCCCACTCTTGCATGTAGACTATAGCCTCATTTAAAATATACATTTTACATTGTTTTGACTTAAACTTTAGTTGTAAAAGGTCTTAAGCAAAATATATTTTAACAAAGCAGCTTAGCAAATGATACAATGGCAGCAAGAAAATCTGATATAAGAAAGACAATTTAAAAAGAAAAATCTTCCACTTTATCCTATATAAGGGTCGCGGTGGGGTTCCCCATGCCCATCCAGGGGAGAATGTTTCGGGCGCTGGGCAGATACACTCAGGACAGGGCGCCAATCTATCGCTGGGCACACACTCACACACACAGACACGCACACAAACACACTCTATATGGGGCAAAACTCAGTTGACTTGATCCATGATTTTAGACTGCGGGAGGAAACTGGAGAACCCGGAGGAAACCCACGCGAACACGGAGAGAACATGGAAAATCCACCCAGAGAATCCCTAGCGCTGAGAGGTGAACGTGCTAACCACTAAGCCACCATGCCGCCCATAAGTGTAAGATTATTAAAGCAAATCAGTGTTGCAGAAATGCAAAAGCCTTTTAAATTTACCCGAATGTTTTAAAAAAGTCTGAATCATTTCTATCGTTATTACCATTTATGGAATGCTTGCTGTTGTTCAAAAAACGTAATAGTCTCTAAAGACTTTAACATCAAAAGGTACCTTAATACATATTCAAAATGGAAAGCTCTTTAAGCCAGCGGCTAAACCTCCAGATGTAATCTGTTTCATCCGAATGTATGCCTGAATATTCCTAAATACTTAAATATCACAATGCAGCCGCTTGTGACCAGAAAGGTTTATCTGTGAGCACAGCTTTCTACTAATGTATTGTGATATGTTGCTTTTCTTTTCACTGTGATTTTTTGTTCAATGTTTGAGAGCACAGATGCTGGTCTCTGTTTTGCTTGTACAATGAGTAACAGCTGGATTGGATAACAGCATGACTCGTCAAAGCAAACACCCACACACACTTCCACACTCTCCCTGTGTCTGGTCACATCTTTGCTAAGGTTTCTAACAGCTGTCATCTTGGCCAAGACAAAGAGACTAGGGTTCTCCTATCATGCACGGCATGACAAAGGGGCAGCATGCCCAGAAGTTACTGTCTAGCTATTGTATGGATGGCCTAGTCATTCTGAGCAGCGAGTGTGAGCTGTTAATGAAGCCATACAAGACCATTACATCACCTGGGTCAAAGAATACTATGACAGAATTGCCAAGTCACACATAGCCAAGCTGTTATAAGCGTATGAGCCAGTTTAAAACAGAGGGGAGAAGTCAGATATTCAGTTGTTTTTGTTAATCTGTAATGGGACATTAGGTACTGAGAGATGACTCAAACAGCTTGTTGATTGTGAAATTCTACAGTAGAAAGTCTGTTTAACTGCATAAAGACATTAAATTATATTTTTGAGATAATTTTCATATACACTGCTATGTTCAAACAGATATTCATATGATGAGATATAATGCAAAAGCAGACTAAAGTAAAAGTAAAAAAAAAACAAAAACATAATTTTAAATCACTGCAGGCCATCAGGAATACAAAAACTAGCCAGTTTTCAGAGGAACTGCCGGTAAAGTTTTAGCCAAAGATCTGTTTCCCACACGACTGGCTGACATGATGCCAGCTTTTCTCAACCAGCACTTTCATACACCACAGGCCCTGACTGCACAAAGCCCTGCGTCGCATCACGTTTTCTATCTCAAGTGCTTGCTTCACACTGCTAAAGCTAATTAGATAGCAGAGTGTCCTGGCACCCGAACAGCATGTCATCAGCTGACTTTCAATCAGGCACCCTGAACGGCCCGGCAGCCCAAGCCGCTCATGGACGAATGCGCAGGAACAGCCGGGCCATGATCTTTAACTGTAATGCAGAGCTAGTACATGCCCCAGTGTTTGGATACAGTGCCAGGCTCCATTCTGAGACAGAATAAAGAATGTCTCTATATTCCTTAGCTTTAAATCTGAAGCAATGAGCATTCTTCCATTGACTTAATGAAAAGTCAGTACAAAAATTTCAAGAATGCTCTCTGTCACTGGGATGCTGATGTCATCACTGAAATAAATCAGCATAGTGAAATATGCATATGCATTTGGCCCACAAATAATACATCAGAAAATGCACTTAAATAAAGATCTGAAATTTCATTACATTTTTGTTAAGTACATATTTAATAAACAAAGAGATATTTAAGCTTCTTAGGCATGAAATTATTCTAGTTTACCAGAAAGAGAAACAAGGACTGCAATTACAAATCCACAAGCCACATTTTACATCCATAATATAGGTCTACTTTCTGAGTGGAACTCCAACCGAAAGTCGCTGAAATTGCAGGGCAAAGCTTTTGAACAGAGGGCTGGAGGCAAAATAAACCAGGACAGTCTATTAAGAAGGTAAAAGTCTGGTCAACAGTGAATAATGGGACAAACATGGCACAGGGCAACAGTCACAGTTTTGCATGGTGACTCATTACTAAACAAATCTTACAATAATAGGAAAAACACAGACTAGAACTTACATTTAAAAATACCACTCATAATTGGAACTTCTACCTTGAATTTAATAAAAAAATATGTTTTACATTTCTATCTCTAAACATTTAAATTAACAAAAAGAGATATTAGTAAACAATATTATTTGGAACTTGCAGATTGCAAAAATCGTGTTGCAGATTAAAAGAATGTTTTATTGCAGTCTTTAATATAAAAACAATGAATGCAATTATCAATTCTGTGGAAAAAAAAACTATAACTAAAGCTAAAACTCAGTGTGATTTCTGATACTACTCAGTTATTTACACAATGAGGTGTACACTGTTTTATAGGGAACCTATTATTTCCCAGAGATGTGATTTAGTACATGGAAAAACAATCCAAGAGCATGACTACAGGATTTCTTGTTATACCAAACTGCCAATTACTGCCTTTTTAAAGAAAGAAACTTCAAACAGTGAGAATATGGAAGCAGTTATAAATAGTCTCATCTCTGGCTAAGTGTTGTTACTCCTGTTTTTTTAAGTCATGGAAATAGTGAACGTTTGACAAATTTCAATTTTGGATAGCCTTGTCCCATTAATGTCCATTACTTTTTATTGGTGGCCAATTTCCACACATCAGACATCTCAACTCTTTAATGGGTTATGACATGCTCCTCCCGAGGTATGCAAAGCCAACCGACTTCCTTATTTAAAGCTGCTGCTGAGAGCATGGCCAATTTGCTGTCCTTGGACTCGGGCCATTGGTAGAATTCGAACTAGATGACAGTGCAAATGTCTTCCTATCGCAACACTCAGGGTCCTTTGTGTACATTTTCACTGTAAATTCTTGAATGTCAGGGTCTGCCAACAGTAATTTTCCTTTAATAAATGCATCCTTAGTCTTATCTTAGCACTCACGCTGATGGTGTATGCCAACAAATCTGCATTCCTTGTTATCAGCCTATGGATATAATGTTTAAATGCATTGATCGATGCTTCATTTAGACTTTTATTCCACAATATTTAATTAAAGACAACTTATTTTCACTTGAGAAAGAAAAGCATACTGGGGAACAGAGTCCACAGAAGGAACAATTTTGTGTTAAAGAGGCCCTTTACTTTCCTGTTTTGCAGTTTCTAATGTAATTGTGCATTACAGGTGCTTTTGACATGATTTATAAGTAGCTTCAAGGCAATTTCTGCATAATTAAAAATGATGCGGTTACTTTTTTTGTTTGTTGTCTATTTAATGGTTTCTACTTTTCTGAATAATGCATCATATTCATTTATTTTTAACATTTACATTTACATTGTCATTAAGCAGACACTTTTATCCAACGCGACTTACAAATGAGAACATCACAAGTCAGTAGTTATGAAGAAAACCAGCTACACTGTAGAATTATCAAACCTGATCATTATATGATGCTGCCCCCCCCCCCCTTTTTTGCCTGATTTTAAACCTGCTGCAAAAACTTTGCTGAATGAGAGATGTGTGTCACAAATTAAAACCATTAACTATATTTTTTTAATTGGTCGCTATTTTGACATAAGTGGACAATTAAAAATTCTAAGGCTAAGCCAGTACTTTCCAAGAAAAGGGCAGGAAAGTACTCTAGTCATATGGTCAGTTCGTCACAGGGCTGACACAATTATATAGAAAAAAAGGATCTCACTTCATGTGCATGCCATTGAACTGTGGTACGAAAATTATGAAGACAGAGAGAGAACAGAGAAAATTTACACTTCCTTCTCTACCCTTTTCTGTGAGACAACTCTGCTTTCCATTGAGCATTTGGTACATGCCTGTGTATAATGGAAATGTGATGACAGTAACTAAAAGTAAAGCACTAGATATAGATGTGCTTGACTCTAAAAATTATGGCTAAATTAATACTTAAACAGTATATGTCTGACAGTTTGTAATGGCCAGCACCACAAACCTTGCGTAATTCCAATATATCAACCAATATATTCTAATTTACCAAATTACTTTAGTTTATAATTATAGTGCTCAACTGCAGTGCTGGTCTATAGGATTAAGTTTTAGTCAAAAAGGAGATGTTGGCATGCAAACACACTTTTCAGATTGTTTTAGGGTTTTTTAATTTTATTATTATTATTACTATTTTTAATTTTTTATATATATTTAATATTTAATAAAACCTTTAATATTTATATGTAGCAAAACTAAAATGTGAAAGAAGTTGGTGTTTCCTTATATGCTTTTCGAATTTGGCTCTGATTATCCCTAATTACACAGGAACAAAGCCACAGTATAACAGTTTTTCTAGAAGATTAAATATAAGTCCTTTTTTTAACAAAGGGAATGTTCTGTAGTTGCAAGTGTTTTCCACCAAAGTAATCTTTTTCTTGTTTAGGTCTGACAAACATGCTCATTTCTATGCTGCATATCCATTTAAACTTAACAGTTATATCTCTGCAGTTACATCCCTGAAGGTTGTTATCTCATTAAAGAAAAACAGAAGGAATGTGCAGAATTCTTTCTTACAAAAAAAAATCTTTCTCCCGTCTCTTACAAAGTGTTAACTTGTATCATTTTTAGGAGAGAAGAATAGCAAAGCAACCATCATTGTTTAACAAGTCACATTATTGCATTAAAATTTCAGATCAGTCTATAAACATTAGATGTGTGAGTCTAATATATTCATTCATTCATTATCTCCTGCTTTATCCTCTATTAGGGTCGCGGTGGGGTTTCTCATCCCCTTCCAGGGGAGAACGTCTCGGGCGCTGGGCAGATAGACCCAGGACAGGGCGCCAATCCATCGCTGGGCACACAGTCACTCACACAAACACACTCTATATGGGGCAATTTGGAGAACTCAATTGACTTTATCCATGTTTTTGGACTGTGGGAGGAAACCGGAGAACACGGAGGAAACCCATGCAGACACGGGGAGAACATGGAAACTCCACCCAGATGTTCATTATACATAATTATCCGAAATATTAATTTTTCAGGGTGGCACGGTGGCTCAGTGGTTAGCACGTTCGCCTCTCAGCGCTAGGGATTCCCGGTTCGAATCCCCATCTGGGTGGAGTTTCCATGTCCTCCCCGTGTCTGCGTGGGTTTCCTCCGGGTTCTCCGGTTTCCTCCCACAGTCCAAAAACATGGATCAAGTCAATTGAATTCTCAAAAAATTGCCCCATATAGAGTGTGTCTGTGTGAGTGAGTGTGTGCCCAGCAATGGATTGGCGCCCTGTCCTGGGTGCCAGCGCCCGAGATGTTCTCCCCTGGATGGGCATGGGGAACCCCACCGCGACCCTAATAGAGGATATAGCGGGAGATAATGAATGAATGAATGAAATTAATTTTTCAAACTAAATTAAATGAGAATGAAAACACCAAGAAGCAACTAAAGTTACACATAAATTAACATTTACACCGTTTTCAGGAAACGTCATCACAAGCCTGGGCCGAGTAGTGGCTCATAAATAAATGAACACATTTAGCAGTTGTGTCTAAACATATAAACATCATTTTGCAACTTTGACACAAATGGTGGAATCAAACAGGGAAGAGGCTAGAGACTAAACCAACCTGAAAAAAGGAGCAAATTAATACACCATGTTGGTTACTGCCACTAGTGCAAATACTTTACCAAACAATGAATCAATATGCAATTTTAAACTGACAAATTGACACATTTTTGATACTTAAAGAACTAAACTTACATGTTACCATTAAAGTAATAATAAATAATAATCTTTATGTACAATATTTCGAATAGTTTTTACTGACTTAAATGTTTGAATGAAATGTACAAGACATTGCTAAAGCCTTAAGTAAAGCTTACATGTGATAAGGCTTTATCTTTGCACAAGCTAAATGCTGTGAACCGGTCTGTTTTGGATATCAGAAGTACCTTCAGACATTCTTGTATTCCTCTGAGTGTCAGGTCAAATCTGTCATACAGTTAAAAAGGTTTGCACTTTGTGGGTCAGGGCAGTTAAAGCATCTGTGGGGTATATTTTCTATCGACAACCTCACGGCTGACACAAATTAAGGCTGGAATAGACATGCTGAAACAGGATTTCTAAAATAAAGTGCCAAAATGCAATCGATACACACCCCTGCAACTTCAATGACTTTGTTTTACTAAGGAGAAGAAAAAAAAGTCACCCACAGGCCATTTGAAACTGCCATGTCAACAAGGTACACTCATTAAAGCAAAAGGAACAGCTGCCTGATGAAGAAATGGGGGTAGGTGATCAGTAGGACAATTATTCCCACAGTTGTCTAAAGAGTTAAATCTGGCATTCAACAGGACTTAAAACGTTAAAGAACTTTAAACAGGTTTATTACTGATGACCCAATGCAAAGACATTGTGACTGACAGTGTATGGCAGGATTAAATATAGAGGAGCATTTTATATTCAGACTGTACTGTACTTATACTCAGACTGTACTTTTGTTACTAGTTTATCACTGATAGCATATTCTTCTCATCGTCTAAAAGGTCAAAAGATATTTATGTGACTGTTTTTGAGTTTGGCACAGCAATTTTGACATTTACAACTTAGACCAATGTTTTGGTCTGCTGTTCTACACCCATATAATAGTACTGATTAAAGTTTTATTAAATGAAATTATACATGCTTAACATTAATTAGATATGGTCTCACTCTCATTTCCCTTTCTTAAGTGATGCGACTACATCACTGCTCTCTTTTGTTTCATTTTCAGTGATCTTCGTAATAGCTTTTCTTTTTTTCCATCCACTATAGAATCAACGGCATTCATTCTTTTGCCACTTCAACTTTGGAACGCATCATGTACAAGTCAGTAGAAATCTAAATTTTGTCATTTTACCCATAGTCACCGATATCTACTTGATTACCTCTAACTATTTTTTTTAATATACTTTACAGTACTTTTCAGTAAATACACACTTACATTTGCCCACCGACCCACGAAATAAACATATTCTTGTTCTCTTGCCTCCTATTGTTGTCAGGTTTGTATTGTCAATAATACATTCCAGCATTCTTCATCCCGTGACCGTTTGTTGTGTTTTCGTATATATTTAAATCACAACCTGACATTTTTGTCTCCAATAAAATAACTTTTTTGTAAATATGAGCAAACCTAAATGTCTGACTTTTGATGAAATGTCTGACTAAATTTTTTTTAAATAATCATAGTTTTTAAACTATCATTGATATCAATTTATCTATCATGGATCATTGATATCAATTTATATATCATGGATGGGTATGGATCAGTAGTAAAACCTGAATAAAGAATTTACCACAGCAGTAATGTTAAATGAGCAGGCTGTTAAGAATGTCTTATCACCAGAAAAAGGTGAGTGAAATTCCTCCACATTTAATGACAATGACCGCCATAACCTTTTAGGCCCGAGTGCAAGCATGACTGATCTCCATGAGGTAAGAAACTAACTAAAGTGGGGCTAAAGACTAAAGACTTAAGAGCCTGCATAACTGCATAATAACATGCTTTATAAATGATCACATAAACACGTAAAAGAAGTAGCCTCTGGCAGGGAAATGACTGCAGCCTTAGGCACTGTGTGAGTCTGAATGAGTCATTAAAACCAAACTAGCTCCATTTCCTCCACAAGCCCTTCAACTGTTTCACTCATTTTTGCCACAGGCTACGTTGTCATCAGAGATTTGTGATTTGTTATCATGTGCATGCGTGCGTGTGTGTGTGTATGTGTGTTTGCGCGCAAGTATCTCAGGTCACAGTGATGAGGGTTACTATAGCATCAGTGGAGTATTAAGACTGATGATATCTGACCCATATGAGATGAGCATGGCATCAGAGTTGTATCACCAGAAGTCACACATAAAGTGGGATCAGACATCAAATGAATTTCTCAGACAACTTAACTACAAGGCTTGTAGCAATTTTAATAAAACTAGTCTAATAGTGTATTATAAAACAAACCATCCTCTCTAAAGCAGGCATCTAAATCATTTATGACATGGTAATACTGTAGTATTAAGGACAAGATGAGATTTAAGTACAAAACGGGGTGGGCCAGAATAAGAAAAACTACAGTATAATATCGCGTAATGCATTTTACAAGAAAAGTGAGAAGCAAATTGCTAAAATAAAGGATTGCCGTATGTTTATCTTCTTCTAAAATCATCTGAACTTATGGTCCTCATTATGTTTTTGAAAACACCATTTTACAAACAATTTTACAGCATATTTCAAAAGCTAGCAGGTACAAAGAAAGAATTTTATTATTATGGGTATCCGTTTAAACACCAGCACAATGTTATGGCATATCAGAATATATTTCCTGTCTGATTCAGATGCATAGTCACACAACAAACATGATATAAAACAAGTTTAAACACCTGGACAGGTGCCTGCTTTGAAGGCTACAGGTGCCAAGGGCAAAAGAAACTCATTGGTAAGAGGTAATGTGCATTTAGCAACCAAAACTCTACTGAGTACAGCGGAGTTTATCATCTGTGATCACAGAAAATAGCTCTTTATACACTAGATTGGCATGAAACAAAAAGTATATTAGTACATATTATGCATTTACAAAGTCATGATACAGTTTTTTTTATTATTTAGGATATCATCTTTATCACCACAAATGGGGACTGATGTTTCCTTTTATACATATTGTATTCTACAAATACCTTACTGACTGACATCTGCATCAAATCTATGATTTACTTTGTACATGTGATGGTTTTACTGACCAACTTTATTATATTTTGTAAACTTAAATACAAACATAGAACTGTATACCAGTTACACAAACTAAAAAGTCTGGGGCAGGGGTATGCTCACCACTGTGTTTCCATCAACTTTTTTGTTACTGCAGACTAAATTTGTAGAATTCACATCTTGAGCTGTGTAAATACAACCTTCACACGGAGGTCACCACCATACCATGACAGGTTCAAGATTCTGTCTTTGGCATGGAATGAATTCATGGACGCGAGGGTCAAAAGAAATTACTTATCTGACCACATTAAAAAGCTCAGAGACTAGGGAACAATCAGTGATTTTGCAAATATTTTTTAGGTATCATTTTATAAAGCAGCAAAAAAACCTCATTATGTAATTTTTGAAGTACTCCCAAGTCCCTGTGTCTATATATATATATATATATATATATATATATATATATATATAT
>JAFMOD010001907.1:0-51673 GCA_019802435.1 Corydoras maculifer | reverse complement strand
AGTTGACGCCAATCCCGAAAGTGAAAACAACCAAAATAGCTTCCCATAAGTTTCTTTAAACACTGATAACAAAAACAAATCACGCTAATCACAAAAACATAATCAATAATGAATAGTATATTTAGTAGAATGAAACGCTATGCTGAAAGCAGGGGCGTTTTTAGGGTTTTGAAACATCAGGGGCTTTAGTCCAGATCCCTTATTCCCCCTCTGTCCTCTTTCAGAGTGTCCTTTCATGAGGGTATTTATCCATTTTTCAACTGTTGTTACATTCATTTTGTTTGATCATTCATTAGTTCATTCATTTATTTATTTATTCATCTCCCGCCTTGTCCTCTATTAGGGTCGTGGTGGGGTTCCCCATGCTCATCTAAGGGAGAACGTTTCGGGCGCTGGGCAGATAGACCCAGGACAGGGCGCCAATCCATCGCTGGGCACACACTCACTCACACAGACACACTCTACATGGGGAAATTTGGAGAACTCAATTGACTTGATCCATGTTTTTGGACTGTGGGAGGAAACCGGAGAACCCGGAGGAAACCCACGCGGACACGGGGAGAACATGGAAACTCCACCCAGATTGGGATTTGAACCGGGAATCCCTAGCGCTGAGAGGCGAACGTGCTAACCACTAAGCCACCGTGCCGCCCCATTCATTAGTTATTCATTCATTCATTATCTTCCGCTTATCCTCTATTAGGGTCGCGGTGGGGTTCCCCATGCCCATCCAGGGGAGAACGTTTCGGGCGCTGGGCAGATAGACCCAGGACAGGGCGCCAATCCATCGCTGGGCACACACTCACTCACACAGACACACTCTACATGGGGCAATTTTGAGAATTCAATTAACTTGATCCATGTTTTTGGACTGTGGGAGGAAACCGGAGAACCCGGAGGAAACCCACGCAGACACGGGGAGAACATGGAAACTCCACCCAGATTGGGATTTGAACCGGGAATCCCTAGCGCTGAGAGGCGAACGTGCTAACCACTAAGCCACCGTGCCGCCCCATTCATTAGTTATATTGGATAAAATAAAATTGCATATGCAATATGTCTGTCAGCAGTGGATAGCACATTCAGTTCTAATAAATGATGGATTTGGTTGAAATTTTTGAATAAATGAACCTGAGTTTACGAGTCCGTCGCAGATGAGCAAGGTTTTACTTTGAAATACCGTAACTTTGCGACAGTTTGCGCCTTCAGAAAAATTCTGACGATTTATCAAA
This sequence comes from Corydoras maculifer, assembly GCA_019802435.1. Lineage (NCBI taxonomy): Eukaryota > Metazoa > Chordata > Actinopteri > Siluriformes > Callichthyidae > Corydoras > Corydoras maculifer. The sequence continues at coordinate 50,441 of JAFMOD010001907.1, read as the reverse complement.
GCTAAGAAGCTGCCACTTACAGCCAACATACTGTTATTACAGTAACTTTACTCCCGATACTGACGAAAAAAAATCTCACACACACACACACACACAACTGACGGTGACTCCTTTCGGTCCCGTTCCTTGAGGAGAGGCGGCCAGAAAAAGCTGCTCTCATTTGATTCGGGGCTACTGACAAAACGTCCGGGGCTATAGCCCCGAAAGCCCAGGTCTAACGACGCCCCTGCAAATCACAAAAACATAATCAATAATTAATAGTATATTTAGTAGAATGAAACGCTATGCTGAAAGTTTAAATATATTACTGTGAAGTTGATTCATTGGGTCGAGTCGACTGATAATTATATGGAATCAGAACTGGAGTCGACTCGTTACTTCAAGGATTCATGCAACTCCTGCTGTTGCACCGCCCTCCCACTTTGAGGCGTGCCGCAACGTCGTCGTTATGGAAACTGTCCCAGGTCAGTTGTATGCCGGGGCCTGTACCCCCCCCCCCATCATACTGAAGCTCTTTTCTGAGAATACCAGTCTTCACAAGAAAAAGAAAGTCGAGTGTTATCATTAAAGCATCAAAATGTGATGTTCTTAAGTAATATATACAGGTTGTCTCTTGTCCACCACTACCAGAAGGATGAGCATGAGTGCTTGTTTCATCTTTAGTGGAACAGGCTTCTTTACAAATCACTCCAGCAGATCAGATATGCTCGAATAATTTACTGTTTTTCCCCCATCGCTAAAAAATGGTTTGTATTCATGTTGTGACAGACATGGGATCTTTAGTACATTTTTTTAATTCAGATGGCACAATGATAAGTATACTCACTCAGTTGATAAATGACAGGATGATACTTGAGTCCTGTAACTTTTTTTTCATGTTCTCTGATGTGGGACAGCACCAGAAGGAAAAGTAAATCTGAGTGAGCATTATAAATAAAATATAGGTTACAATGTCATGCAACTTTGAATGTTCTATGATTTAAAAAAAATCATTATCATTGTTGATCTAGTTTCATAAGCAGTCACTGTCATAGTAACATCAAGACTATTTCAGTTAAATGCCAAATTTATTTTAGCATGCAATTGTCTAAAACTGCAGCATATGACAAAATATAAATTAAGTCTAATAGGATTAAAGAACAACAAGAATCTTTCTTATTCAGTATTGGAACAGCTACACAATACTATTAAGAAAGAATCCTGGGATCACTTGCTTTGCCATCAGGATGCAAAAGAAAATAAATGTTAAGTTATTCCTCCACAAATAAAAGCAGAACGGGTCATCTGTTGGTAATATTTTTTGCTATAGTGTTTACTGACTTACTGACAGCCATATGATAATAAGTATGGGCTTTTTTCCTAAACATATAATTATGGGTAATTTAAAAAAATAAAAATCAAAGTATGATTTTCAGATGATAGGTTTGGTCTACCAGTGTAAATCATGTTCATTACATTCAAACAGAAAAACCACTCAAGAGGCAGCAGTACCACCATGACAGCATGATAGCTTTCTACTTCAAGCATAATCAAGTTTGTCAACGCTTATTTTTGTCTAAGACTCAGATGTTTATGTAAAGTGCTCCTTGCAATATGCCATATGCTGAAAACTTTGAATGCACTGATCGAATGTCAGTTTGTTCTTTTGTAAACACCAAACAAAACAGTTTACTATGCAAAATTATTTGTTTCATAACAAAACATATTTTGGCATCAAAAATTACAACTTGCTATTAATACTTTATAGTTTTCATTCATCAATTAATTATTTAAAACTAAACAGACTTGTGTAGATGATTTATTTTCCCTTAAAAAAAACACACAATTTTCATAAAGCTGTAAACAGGAATGTCGGAGTATGCACAATTTATGCTCTCTGGCATTGACTAAGACTAAAGGGTTAAATTTGCTGCAATAGCATTGCCATGCTGTGGAAGAAAGGCAAGCAGATAAATCTGTGTGGCACTCAGCAGTTTTACAGTCATATACGTATGTATGTGGCTTTTTTTTTGCCTTGTCTTAAATTACAGTGTAACTGCACAGTAAGCCTTTAGTATTACACATTTTTATTCCACATGGAGGGCAGGCAGCATGATGGGAAATAAGAGCACAGCTGGTGAAACACAAGTAGTTCATATAGAGCACTTGAAATTTAAGAGCTCTACAAGGAAATGTAGAATTCCAGTCAGATGCCAAAAATAACATTAAAACAATACAAACTTTATGTCACTGGGGATCTCTGAGGGATGGCAAGTCATGGGCTTTGCTGAATTTGTCTGCAAATTTGCCGAAGGCATCATTGTGCTTAACACAGTTGCAAAATAGGGAATCTGTTGTAGACCCTACAATGTGTGCTCTGTAATAACTCAAAGTTATATTATGCTTATTAGTGATTCCTGTAAGTAAGAAGGAAGGAAAAGCAAGTTTAATGGGAGGAAAATTTAATCTCCATTTTGGTTACATTATACTGCGCTCTCTGGTGTGTTGCGTTGGTCAACTAATATATATATATATATATATATATATATATATATATATATATATATATATATATATATATATATATATATAAAAAACACTGCAATCCCGAATGTTTACAACTAAGATTACAGAAAGGCCTTGAGAAAGCCAAGGCTCAGTCTGGTCTTGGAATTGCATGATACTTTTTTTTTTTTTTTTTTTTTTTGGGGTGGGTTGGCCTTTTTGAAAGGAGGGGCATAAGCAATTTCGCCATCTAGTGGATCATTCAATGGTATCAAAGTTTTATTTATGTTATTGTTGAAATCGAAAACATTTATATGTGATTAATATGTTTATTCAAAAACTGTGTGCTATTACATTCGTAATTATATTTACTACATAATCTATTATAAAAAAAGCACGAATATACAGGGAAATACATCATACATACAGATCTAATAGAAAGCGTATCGTTTTATGATTAAATTCTGTTTGAAAGACAGTGATAACAGCTGCAACTTTAATGCATTAAATGTAACAGATTTGCACAAAAATGGTACTACATAAAACCAGTCAAAAAGACAAACACACTTCCTTCATTTTAAGTTATGGATTAAAAAAACAAATCTAGCTACAATTAAATACTGCATTTATTCTGTTAAATAAAGCCTAAAATATCTGTAACTTTAGGGGGGGGGTGTTAAAAACTGTAATAAATACACAAACGCTGAATAGTGTCTTAGTATAATATAATACTATTACTATTAAAGTAATAGTAGTATCTTTTATGTTTTCGCAAAATTTAGTAAGAAAATAGAAGTGCAATAAAAAGAAACCACGCATCATTTATGCCAGTTGTAATGATGTGGTTCTAAATATGTGGACTTAAAACCAGTAAAATATTTGAAATTGAAAATATTGTACATTCTTGGTGTACCACTTATTCTGCTTCGTCTTCCTCGTCTATTTCTCCCATAATCACTACACTAAGATCAGCTGAACAGGTGGCTTCTCCAAGGCTATTAACTGCTTTGCAGGTATACTGGGTACCATCCTGCCAGCAAACCTCAGGAATGATCAGACTGCAGTTACCATCCTCATCATAATCAATCTGGTAATGACGTGTCTCTTTAATGGGCTGACCGTCCTTATACCATATGACCTCAGGATCAGGAAAGCCTGAAGAAAAAATACATAATATTTGTTTAAAGAATAAATAAAAATAAGGGGAAAATTTATTCTTAAAGTTGATTTAATTCTTAAAACCGTGCAGGTGTAAGGATTTCAGGTTGACAAAAAAAAACAAATGGTGATTGTTAAGGTATTTGGTCAGATCCTCTTTAATACAGCAACTATTGTGGGGCGTCTTGGTCTGCAGTGGTCAGTATTTATCTAAAGTGGTCCAAGAAAGGCACAGTGGTAAACCAGGAACAGGGTAATAGGCAACCAAGGCTCACCGATGCACATGTGGAGCATAAGGTAAGCAATGTCTTCTGATCTAACAAACAAGATACTGTTACATTGACATGTACCACCATCCTAAGCATCGTCACAGACCATGTTCATCCTTTCATGAAATTTAGTAAACCTCTTTGACCTTTTTAGCATGATAATGCTTTCTGCTCAAAGCAAAACTGTTTCAGAAATGGTTTTAGGAGCACACATTCCCCAGATTTCAATTCAATTGAGCAATCGTGAGATTTGCAGTATAAGCAATTCTGGTCCAGGAAGACGCCCACCTAGCTAATTACAGGAGTTAACAGATCTGATGCAGATCTTGGTGCCAGATACCACAGGGCAACTTCAGGGGTCTAGTGAATTCCAGGCCCTGATGGGTCAGGGCTATTTAGCCAGAAAAATTTAGAACATATTGGCAAGGTGGCCATAATGTTATGCCTGGTCGATGTATTTTACAGAAATATGGATATTTATAGGGTTCACAGTCACCACTGTATCCGAATTCCATTTGTGAAAGAAAACATTTTAAAAATGACTGCTTGCTAAAAAGTGAAATTAAACTTGAACAGGCCACAAAGATAGAAAAGACTAATAAGAAGCTGAAATCGGTGTCATAGTACCCTCAATCTTGCAGTCAAACCGCGCAGCACTGCTCTCAATCACCTCCACATCTCTAATCACTGAACTGAAGAAAGGTTTTATCTGGCTCCTCTGCTCGCTCCCATCTAGCACCTCATTCTCATTTTTCTCTACAAACAACACAAGTTATACAGTGGAATTAGAATGCAAGAAAGAAAGTATGTACTAAAAACAAGCAAAGTACATTTGTCTAATAACTTTTGCCAGATTTTAGCAAAATGATATAACTATATTATTGCCTACACAATCCTTTGGGTTTTTTCTCTTTTTTATATACGTACATACAGTACATACATACACACACACACACACACACACACACACACACACACACACACACACACACACACACACAATACCTTCAGTTGGTGAGCCCTTTTTGGCATGGACCCCAGCTAGCATTGCCATGGAAGCAAGTCGCCCTATGGCTCGCACTGCATGCCCAGTTTTCTGGGGAGAGAGTTATATGCCACAATAGCATTTTAACACCTTATTTATTTAGTTTTATGTAACAGTACATATTCAGGTTTAACTAAACTCTATTACCAAAAAACAGCATGCATTCTGAAATTCTCAGTGACTTAATGTAGGGCTTCTACTTAATTATTTTCTTAAAGGTGGGTAACATGATAATGCTGTGCTGCATATATGCATACAAACCCACAGAACAGACCTGCGAAATGCTCACCTGTTAACAAAACATCTTAGTTTATGAACACTGACTATTGGCTGATACTTCAGGTTACACTACTTGAAGGTTATGCTGAAGATATTTATCTGCGTGCTTAACAGATTGATATATTACAGATTGAAATAGATGTAGTAATTTGACGTAGGTTAGTTATAAGCTTCAGAATTTATGTTTATATCATGCATTTATTATAACAGCTATGAAGCTTTAATTATTTGTTGTTTGATCCTGTGAATCTGCCTTTTCTACACTTCCCTGTTGGCCTTGGTTTCTGGCTAAGGAATCTATGTTTGCTAGGTTACTGTTCTGTAAAAAATGCTCAAACTCATGTTTCTTGTCTCAAATTATTGTCTTATATGTTGAAACATATGTTGCATTGGCTAACTGCAGGGTTCCTTCACATGCACCTGTCTAACGGGGTCTGGGAAGAACGCACATGTTTTGTCTATTCATATACCTATATAAACAAGCTGTGACATACAATAAATTAAAGCACCGATGTGCAACCGTGTGGTCTTTTCTTTTCAAATGTTTGTACTCTGGGACTCTGGGCTCCAGCATCGAGATAGAAGTTTCTTACAGTCAGTGTGTTTCCTGACAAACAAATTTTTTTGTAGCTGTTTGGTCAGCTTGGGATTTGGAACCTAACACCTACTGTCGGCCAGGTAAGCCTTTTCTTGCATGTTTTGAATGCAAAATCTCTCAACATTCCCTTAAACAGTTGATTTTGACAGATTAATGATGTTGACTGTGCTAAAAATGATTTTGGCATATGCCAGGAAAAAGTTACACAAGTAATGTCAAATAAGAAGTTTAGTAGAGCAACAACAACTGCCAGAGTTGTGCTAAATGTCTTTTTTCCAAAGGGGAGAAATGATTTACATAAAACACATCACACATAGGAAAGACTACTGACTGTGACATAAAAACTACTGATAAACTGTCTCAGTGAAAAATCATTTGAAATGTTTAATTAATTTTAAACTTAGAATCATGGAATAATAAAAGAATACATAAGTCTTGTGTTGAGTGACCATTGTATTTATACCTTTTGTGAGTGTTAATAGGTTCCCGAAATGTGTAGATTTATAGGTCTGGGAGTTGCATTTTATAAATGTTTAAATTCCTTAATGGAGGAGCCTCATTATTCAAGTATTCAAGTATTTTATTTGTCAGTAGTAACAGAGTTTTGACCCACCTGCCACTTCCTCCTCAGGATATATTTTTTCATTCTCTCCTTGGAAAGCTTTTTGGCTTCCATGTTTTTTGTATCTTGTTTGAGCCAGGAGTGTTGAAAACACTGCTCACAAGTTAAACGAGCCCTAAGCAATGCAAACACATAATCTCATTAAGAAACTAATTATCTTCAACACTTACTCAGATTTTCATTGTTTTACAAATTCAGAAAATGCAGAAATGCAACCTAGCGTTTCGTAGACCTCTGATGGAATCATCATTTTTTTCATCAAACAGCTAGATTAGTTAGTTAACATTTGCTCAATAATGATCACATTGTCTATTGAACTATGGGTTAACAAGCAGAGCATTTTCTGTGATGTTCAGACAACAGCATTAGAACATAATGGATAACTAAATGTCCATAATGGATAATGTCCAAATAATATACATCATATATGATTAAGTTCACAGCGATGGATTGGCGCCCTGTCCTGGGTCTATCTGCCCAGCGCCCGAAACGTTCTCCCCTGGATGGGCATGGGGAACCCCACCGCGACCCTAATAGAGGATAAAGCGGGAGATAATAAAGGAATGAATGAATGATTAAGTTCTGATTAAATCATTATATGTGTATGTGCTCTTTTATTATTTGTAATTGTTAATAAAATTTTAATTTCTGTCAGTAACATTTAAACAATAGACAAAATGAGCAACGGACATATAAATAGAAACAGCAACAAGGAAAGAATGTTGAATAGCTACAAAAGGAAATTTAAATAGAGTAAAGTGTAAACTGAACAGAGTATTACAAGTGTTACATAATTCAGACCAAAAAAAAAAGACACAAAAAATTAAAGACCTACAAATTTTTGGTTTAACTGGCTACACAGAAAGAAAGTGGAGTTAAATCTACAATAGCAGAGATTATGGCAGAAAAAAATCTGGGATGGGGGATCATTGTCCTGATGGAAGACGAATATGAATTTATACATACATACATACATACATACATACATACATACAGTACCAGTCAAAAATTTGGACACAACTTCTTTTTGCTTTATTTATTGTCCATATTATCAGTTCCACTTACTGTAAAGATGGACTTTGTAGTTCTACAATTCCAGACTGTAGTCCATCTTTTTGCGGACTAAAGTACATAATGTGTTAGTTCCCTTGACTCTGTTCTCTAATGGTCAGGAACCAATATAGTAGGTATTTTTTGGTTGGTGCATTATTCTCATTGCAGCAGTGTCACTGAGGTGTTTAAATGAAACTACAGCAGCACTGCTGCACTAAAACCCCCTCACGACATCAGTGTCACTGCAGAACTGACAACAAACAATCCACCACCCAAATTTGACCTGTTCTGTGATGGTCCTGACCAATAGAGAACAGAGAACCAACACGGGACTAACAAAAAAAGAAAACAGATGTACTACAGTCTGTAATTGTAAAACTACAAAGTCCATCTATATGGTAAGTGGAGAAAACAGACAATAGAGCAAGAAGTAGGTGTGTCCAAACTTTTAACTGGTACAGTATCTAATATTCAATAAACAACATTATACACTAAATCTTAACTTTCAGTGGATTCCACAAAAGTTACCTAAAATAAATTAAAGAAAAATGTTTACCATGTGTTTGCCACAATGATAATTTTAAGCTAAAATTTTCACAGCACATGACAACAGGAGTATACTCACTTCATGTCTTTTTTTAACAGATTGCTAATAAAGTCTTTAGCTTCATCTGAAATTTCATCAAACGCTTCATCCTCAAAATCCCAGGTCGCTGATGTAACATTGGACAGGGTTTCATGATCACTATCCCCCATGAATGGAGACAAACCACTCACACTGTAAAAAAAAGGTAAATAGATTGAGATACAGAGTGAGAAAGACAGATTATTACAAATTGACCAGCTGTTTTTGTTATGGTTATTCATCACTGTGATTGTTGACAAGTATTATTGTAGTAAGCAGTTTTTGTGTAACTGTATGAAGACAATGAATAATAATGGAATTGCTTGCTAGAGGCTACATTTTTACATAGGATAACAAATGCTCAGAACAGGCTGAGGGTGAGGGGCGTAACAATAACAGTAAGTTTGATCTGTGTAACAGCTGGTGGAGGCCACTGATTCCATCAGTCTCCGATGTCTCTCTTTAGGGAGCAGTAGCTCTGAGATATTATTATTGTTTAACTTGAACTATACTAATCATTCTGAAGTTAAGTTACCCCGAAACAGATGGAAACAGGACCCTGTACAGATGCTTCCACTTTATCATTCTTAACTGATAAATAAGAAAACCTAATCATACCTATTCAACTATTTCTAATCACTGACCTAATTAACTACAGTCATTAAATCTTTTCTTTGGTGCTAATGGTGTCTTTGTCGTTTTTACACTGCAGTAAAACAGATTAATCATCAATGCCAAAATGGAGAGCGTTTTGAACAAATCTTTAAAAATGTGAATTAAAGCAAAGTGTTTATATACATAGTAACTAGTAAGTGTCAGAAAGTAAAATTATGTTAGGACACAATTATGTGTCATCTAGTTAATTTTAAAACTATCAACATTAATACACTAAAATTATATTATCTAACCCCCTGGACATTTTTTAATGTTCTAATAAAATTGAAGGTTTTAGGTTTGACCTCTGCAATTGAAATTGTGTGTGTTCTAAATTTTAGGTGTAGGAATTGCACACTCTGCAGTACTGGTCAAAGATTCTTTATAAATGACATAAAAAAGTGGACAGCTTTTATTCTATTTTTTGAAGAAAAAAAAAAGGTATTTGCATGAAAACTGTTTGGTTTTAAAAGTTACACACTGGTTCGATGTGAGCATAATACTCATGGACTACATGAACACATTTTAATTTTTTATGCCAAAGTACCAGCACTAGAATAGTTAAAAAATGGAAACAGATTTAACAGCATTTAAAAAACTCAAGACACTGTGCTGGTCAAATTAAATTGCTTGTGTTATGGAGAAATTACACAGCATGTGCAGCAAAAAAATAGGAATATGGATCAACGTCCATATTGCATCAAAGTCCTTTCCAAACAAATGGACATATTGAACGCTAAAAAATATGAAACTAGCACCTGCATACACCCACACCAAATCACACACCCATAAGTCCGACTACACACGCCCCCTTACACATTCGATTTTATGCATTGAGGGAACATTTACATTCATTTCGTAGCGACTTACCCAAACATCACCTTAACTATAACCTTGCCCTAACCCTCAACTAAACATATGCCATATAATATAACACCTACAACAATATGACATCCATCCATCATCTCCCACTTTATCCTATACTAGGGTCACGGGGGGGGGTTCCCCATGTCCATACAGGGAAGAAACGCATCGGGCGCTGGGCAGATACACCCAGAACAGGGCGCCAATCTATCGCTGGGCACACACTCACTCACACAAACACACACACACTCTATATGGGGCAATTTGGAGAACTCAATTTACTTGATTCATATTCCATCCAATTGACTTGATCCACTGTGGGAGGAAACCCTAGCGCTGAGAGGCGAACGTGCTAACCACTAAGCCACCATGCCACCCCATATGACATGATTTCACATTAAAAAAATTACATTGTGAGGAACAGCTTGCATTCCCACAATTACAGAAGGCCCTTAAATAGGAATATGTAAACAGGTTTTGGTCCTGACAATGTTGTCCAGACAATATATATATATATATATATATATACACACACACAATTTTTTTACTTTGCAGTTATCCTCTTTTATTCATATATTCATTATCTCCCGCTTATCCTCTATTAGGGTCGCGGTGGGGTTCCCCATGCCCATCCAGGGGAGAACGTCTCGGGCGCTGGGCAGATAGACCCAGGACAGGGCGCCAATCCATCGCTGGGCACACACTCACTCACACATACACACTCTAAACGGGGCAATTTTTGAGAATTCAATTAACTTGATCCATGTTTTTGGACTGTGGGAGGAAACCGGAGAACCCGGAGGAAACCCACGCACCCCCCCCCCCCCCCCCCCCCCCCCCCCCCCCCCCCCCCCCCCCCCCCCCCCCCCCCCCCCCCCCCCCCCCCCCCCCCCCCCCCCCCCCCCCCCCCCCCCGCGAACGTGCTAACCACTAAGCCACCGTGCCGCCCTATCCTCTTTTATAATTTACAAATATTTACACAATATTCTTTAATGCAATTGTAGTAAACAGTCATTTCTATTCCTTCCTAAGCATTTCGGCACCCATTATGCTGCAAGACACATTCTGCATTAAAGCAGCAATGTTAGGTGAAAGCAGACATAAAGACAGCATTAGGCTTGCGTTGTTAAATAGCTTAATGTCAAAGTTAATTTCTACTTACAGAATATAGCAGATGACACCTATACTCCACATGTCTGTTGGGTAGCTGATCGCTTCATAATTGATCACTTCTGGAGCAACAAACTCGGGTGTGCCAAACATGACTTTCAGTGAACCTGCAGTTTCTGATGAGAAAGAATTACACTGAAGATTGATTATGAAAGCAGCATCATTTAAATTGTATGCTACTATTACCACATGCACCTTCTGTATAAAAGATGCAATCACATGCACGATCTAATCCAATAATAAAAACTTTTATTTCAATTAAAAGAGATACCTATTCGACGGGCAAGTCCAAAGTCGATGAGTTTGATTTTGCTGCCCATTTTGTTGACACACATTATATTCTCTGGTTTAAGGTCAAGGTGAACAATGCCTTTATTGTGAATAAAATTTACACCATCCACAATCTGCAACATGTACTTAATCACCTCTCTTTCTGTTAGCTCAAAATCCTCATCAATGATCCTTTCAAACAGCTCTCCTCCTGAGACCCTGCATGAACGATAATAGCAGAATGACAAAAAATAATTATTGTATTGCTGTTGTATGAGGTGTAATCAGAGTGTACGTACCTAATGAGTACAATTGATAAGTAAATACTGCAATCACATTTATCTATGAAACAAACTTGTTTTTATACCTCCAACTTCATATTGATTTTTGCAAATGTGGGGTTTTGTATATTTCTTAATATGTCCATTATTTGATTCCTTTTTTTAAATGTATTTATTTTTGTCTAGTAATGTTAAAGCAACATTATAAAAGGTAATGGTATATTTTGCTCTTGTTATCTTATTGCATTTGTACCTTTTTACTTTTACACATTTGTTAATACGAATTCCACAATGACAGCATTACACGCATTTGCATTTGCTAATAGGTTAAAATTTACAGAACATATTCTTGCACTTTTCCATGAAATAATGGAAGTTATGTGGTTCAAAAAAAATTATATATCTGTGTAAAGCTGTGATTGTTTTACATCATTGCTTAATGTTAGCACAGAAATAAAATCATACAGAGCAGCTCTGTAAATTATCAGATTGAATGAAATAAGAATTGAAAATAAGAAACAAAATATTTACATTTCCAAGACCATGACCATAACCTTGTCTGACTTGCTTTCAAAGGCATCAATGCATTGGACAAGCTTTGGATGATGGAGGTCATTCATTATTTGAATTTCTTGCCTAACATTTTCCTTTTCTTTTGCCGAATATGCTTTGATGAATTTTCCAGCCCAGGCCTTTTTAGTTGATTTTTCTACCAGTTTAAACACCGTTCCAAATTTTCCCCTAAGACAAAGAAATATAGCAATTAATCCCATCATGCTGAAAAAAGTCACAAACTGCTGTCTTTATGCAAATATGCAAATTGAAATTAAATCCATATAGTAATAATGCAACTTACGATCCCAGTCTGTCCCCCACATCATAAAGTTCTTCAAATTTTACATCGGTGCGAATGGCCACATTTCTGTACACGGGCTGCTTTTCAGATTCTGGCAGTGAAACAAAATTATGTAATTAGGAAAACTGTATTTACAAATCAAATTATATATATAAAAAAAAAAAATATATATATATATATATATATATATATATATATATATATATATATATATATATATAAACATTTTATATGTATATATTCATATACATACACACATAATTTCCCTTCAGGACCAATAAAGCAATAATTAATCAACAAATAAAACAGAATTAATTGTAAATTAATTTGTAATTGTAAAAACACTGAAACTGCTAATCTCTTAAATGTTCAAGTAGTAAAACAGTTTTGTTCATAATTTTTATATTTCATCCAAAACATCCAATAAAGTTTATATTAGTAATAAAAGTTTTTGCCTATACCAACTGTATCATGCAATTAGTATTATAAACCATGTCTGTAACCAATCAGTACATTTTCTTAATCCCTATAACTTTCCATTAAGATTATATTTCCGCAGTTCTGTCACTGAAGCATGATACTCTACCACACATCCTATAGCATTTATAATTTCTGTCCTGTCTGTGATGCGCATTCAATTTCTTGAATTTGCGATCTTCTCCTTGTTTATAACACACCAATCTCTAAATATCTCACCCATTAATATTATATACATTTCTGTAAAGACATTTATTATTAAACAATTAACATAAATACTGATGTTGCAAGCCTTCATAAAAGAAACAGGATTCTTAAATAAGCCACTTGCATTGGTCATATTAAACTTAAAGATTATTTAAAATGTAATATGTAAATACCATCATCTGAGGGCTCAATATCGTCTTCCTTATTTTCTGCAAAAAACATAAATATTAGGATGGAGCAAATTTTACAACACTATAAATCAATGCATTTCTATGGAAGCCATGACAGGACATGCATTATTATTTTTTAAGTGTCGTTATCTCGAGATATCAAATCTTATGTTGCGATGATGAATTATTTGTGAAGTGGCAGGACCGATCTTTCAATACACCCACATACCTGTACACACACACACACACACACACACACACACACACACACACACACACACACACTCACATACATACAGTGGGGTGTGAAAGTTTGGGCAGTAAAAGTATAAGTTAAATATATCATATAGGGGACAAACACAGTGATATTTGAGAAGTAAAATGAACTTTATATGATTTACAGAACGTGTGCAATAATTGGTTAAACAAAATTTGGTGCATAAATTTGATCACTGTTGTCATGTTATTTTTTATAAAATTTAGTTTTTAGAATTATTAGAACTCCGATTTGGTTTGGTAAGTTTAGTGACCCTTGACATCCATACACAGGGGGCAATTGTAAGTTTTTCTCCTCTTCTCTCCTCTTGTCTGAAGAGTCGCAGCATGGGAGTCTCAAAACAACTTTCAAATGACCTGAAAACAAAGACTGGTCACCGTCATGGTTTAGGGGAAGGATACAGAAAGCTATCTCAGAGATTTCAGCTTTCAGTCTCCACTGTGAGAAACATTGTGAGAAAATGGAAGACTTCAAGCACCGTTCAAGTCAAGGCTCGAAGTAGCAGACCAAGAAAAATCTCAGAAAAACAGAAGCAAAGGATGTTGAGAACAGCCAAAGTCAACCCACAGACCAGCACCAAAAACCTACAACATCATTTTGCTGCTGATGTACTATTCAGAGCATTTTACACAAGGAGATGCTGTATGAGAGAGTGATGCAGAGCCTTTTCTCTGCCCACATCACAAACAGAGCCACTTCAGGTATGCTAAAGCACATTTGGACAAGCCAGCTACATTTTGGAATAAGGTGCTGTGGCCTGATTAAACTAAAATAGAGTTATTTGGACATAATAACACAGCACTCCAATAAAAACATCTGCTACCTACAGTAAAATTTGGTTCCATCATGCTGTGGGGCTGTGTGGCCAGTACAGGGACTGGGAATCTTGTTAAAGTTGAGCGCCACATGGATTCTAATCAATATCAGCAGATTCTGGAAACCAATGTCCAGTAATCATTGACAAAGCTGAAGCTGCGCCGGGGCTGGGTGTTCCAACAAGACAACGACCCTAAACACTGCTCCAAATCGACTAAGGCATTCATGCAGAGGAACAAGTACAGCATTCTGGAATGGCCATCTCAGTCCCCAGGCCTGACCATTATTGAAAATCTGAGGTGTCACCTAAAGAGAGCTGTCCATGCTCGGAAACCATCAAACCTGAATGAACTAGAGATGTTTTGTAAAGAAGAATGGTCTAAGATACCTTCAGCCACAATCCAGACTCTCATTAGAAGCTATAGGAAGCATTTACAGGCTGTTATTTCTGTGAAAGGAGGATCTACTAAATATTGAGTTTAGGTTTTTTTTTTTTTTTTTTGGTGCCCAAATTTATGAACCTGCCTAATTTTGTTTAACCAATTATTGCACACTTCTGTAAATCATATGTAAATCATATAAACTTCATAGTACTTCTCTAATATCACTGTGCTTGTCCCCTATATGATATATTTCACTGATTTTTTTTTATTCAAACAACCAATGATTTATAAAGGTAAATCAGGAAAATTAACAAGGCTGCCCAAACTTTCGCACCCCACTGTATGTATATATATATATATATATATATATATATATATATATATATATATATATATATATATATATATATATATATAGCCATGCCCATCCAGGGGAGAATGTTTCGGGCACTGGGCAGACACTCAAGTCAGGGCGCCAATCTACCAATCTATCACTGAGCACACACTCACTTGCACAAACACACTAAGGTTGATAAAAAAATAAGTTGTGATCACAACATAAGATTTGTTATCTTGAAATAAGGACTACAAAATAATGACACAAGTCCTCTCTGGGCCTCATTTTAGCTATGTTACAATTATAGCAATATTCCACATGCACACTAGATGGTGCTCACCATCTTCATTTTCCTCTTCCAGGCCCACTTGAACAGGAGCAGACTCTGCACTGGGCTCCCCGATGCCATATACATTCACAGCTCTTACACGGAACTTATACTGGCATTCAGGTAACAGGTTCTGAACTCTGAAGGAGGTGCTGTTACAGGATACCAGTGTTTTCCATTCCTTATCCACAGAGTTCCAGACTTCCAGCATGTAAGAAAGAACCGCACTTCCACCGTCATACGTGGGTCCGTACCAGGATAGGGTCAGACTGGATTTCCTAATGTCGGTAGCAGCTGGGATACGTGCAGGGGGGTCCGGTTTGTCTGGGAAAAAAGGTTTACCAATAGACCATTAGAAAAATTTAATGAAAAAATTTATCCTTAAAAACTGATGTAAGTGTGGGCTGTGTTTTAAGAGATCTATCTCATCTATAGTGCAAACCGTGCAGTTGTTAGTTTTTTTTAAAAAACCTTTTGCTCTTAAAGTTGGAGATAACCACACACTGAGTAGCAATGAGCTAAACTGTTCTGAAATGAACTGTTAAACTTTGTACCACAAGCATACGCTTGCTCAACCAACAAGAAGCAGCTCAAGAGGTCTTACAGCCTCTATATGTTTAGAGAAGCAACCAATAGCCAATAGTGGTTAGTGCTATTGTGTGCAGGCTAATATTTAGGTGATGTGGAAGTTTAAGTTTTTTGTTTTTTTCCTTTCAGCGAGTTAAATAAAGTGACCAATTACTTTAAATTTTACATTTACACTGTTTGCAGGTAACATTATCACAAGCCAAGGCCAATCAGGGGCTAGTAAATTATGTAATGCATAGTTCGAGGCCGGATATATAACCAGTATGGTCAGAACAGAGAATAAGAGCCATTTTAAACCATTTCAAAAACTCCAGGAAATTCTTTGGCCAGAATGGAGATTAAAATAACCTCCTCATACTCAGGTGATAAGTACAAACATTAGGACAATTTGTGATGGTTTGAGTCTTACCCACAATGGTGAGGTTAAGGGCAGCCTGTTTCATGCCATATTTGTTCCTGATCTCAACTGTATAGCAGCCACAGTGCTCCTGTTCACTGTATGCTATTGTCAGTTGAGTGCTAGACTCTGTGTTCTCAATAGTGATGTCCCCATGCTCTGCCTGAATCTGTAAAAAATAGAAAACATGGAATATGAACAGTAAAGCACATTGCATGACATCATAGATTTTATAGGTTTCAATTATAGAATTGAACATTGAGGGACCATGAACACCCATTTTCTGTACCAGTAGAAGGAGAGTGATTTGGGGTTGGGGTTATAATATGGTCTCTTTCCCATCATTCATACTTACAATGGCAAATAGGATGGTGTAATAGGATGTAAAAGTTGCAGTAAGGTAAAATACTAGATATAGCAGGCTAAACTGACCCTAAATGAATCCATATCGCAGTAAACACCTACATCTACAAATAAAGTCAGTTAATGTATTAGAAAACTTGACAAACTTTAAAACCTGTAAACTAGGTACGTTTACAGATCTAATAAAACAAAAACAATACAATAATCCTGCAGCACCAGAGGCAGCAGTTATAGGATAGTTTCAGTTCAGTTTTTGCAATTCTAGGACCCATTTGTTATACTGCCCCCAAGTGGAAAAAAAATAGACCTTCAAGAAACAGTTTGCTTGTATTTCATTTAGAAGAGTACATCGCTGATGTCAGACACTGATGTATAAGGTAAACCTGGCTTGGGCATTTCAAACTCAGGTTATTGCTGGGGTTGAGATCAGGGTCAAGTTTTTCCACACTACACTCACCCAACGATGCAATTAATGATTCTGCTTTAAAAATTGGGTATAATCATGCTCTGACGAAAAAGTTTCTGTTCTTATAATGTTGAAAGCATACAGCTGATAAAAAACAATAACTAGACGCCTTTATAGATTAACTTTTTACACTGGTGACAAAAGTGGTGACTGGAGATTTTGCTCCTCACAAGGTTATTTTTCTTAGAAACCAACACCACCAGGAAGTTTTTCTTTGCGACTGTTACTTGGGCTTATTTTATGAGAGTTCAGGCTTAGAACACTGCAAAGCTGCCTCAAGACAATGTTCTATTATAAATAGCACTACACAACTGTTTAATTATAAAGTAAATGCACACATTAACAAATGCCTTGTGGATTGGTGTTGAAACTGGATTCATTCTGAATACCTTAAATTAAATGATGATCCAATTCCAAATGGGTTAGAGATAAAGACTTAAATATAAGTTTTTACAAATAAGACATGTGTGCAGACATCCAGGATGGTCAATGTTCTGCTCCAAAATGCAAATGCAGAATTCTAAATGACAAAGCAAGCAATGCTGATTCTCTGATCCAGTTTGCTTGATGGCGATTAAAAATAATCTATTTATTCAATTAAACCTATTTTAATTAAAAATAATCTGTTTCTAATTAACTGTGTTGTTTTTATTAATGTTAACGCCTCAATATTAAATGTTACAACAGCCTTTTTTATCTGAATCATCTTTAAGGCTTTAAAAATATGTTAAATATACACATGTGGACAAAATTTTGTGGACAAAATTGTTGGTTCCCCTGGGTTAATAAAAGAAAAACCCACAATAGTCACAGAAATAACTTGAATTTGACAAAAGTAATAATATATAAAAGTGCTAGGAAAATGAACAAATGAAAATACTTGCCTTTAAATCAAGCTTTAACAGAATTAATTTAAGTAAATTTATTAAATGTTTAATAAATTACTACAAAAAAATATACAAACAGGACACAAGTACATAGGTAAGTACATACTGGTTTGCGGAACTTGAGCCATGTGCAGTAAATGGGCAGTGCTCCAGTGAATTTACACAGAAGAGTTACACGTTCACCAGCCAAGATCTTCATATCATCAGGAAATTCAAGGATTTGAGGAGGTGGACCTAAAGTGCATGAGCACACACACACGTGAATAAAGAACATGCACACCTTGGCAAAGTGACCACATTGTGACCAATAGTTCTTGAAATGTATCAGCCTACTGTACAGTTACTTGAGGTTCAGACAGGATTAAAACAGTACACTTGTTCTGTATTACAGCCAAAATATTTACACAATGCCTGTGTCCATAATGAAATAAATTAAAAAATAAACAATTTTTCCAAAATGCTTTATATTGACAAAGGTATTGGGACACATCATAATCACTTATTTCAGGTGTGTTATTCAGTCTTATTGCTATTGCATTTTAAAAATATATAATCAAAATTAAAATCTTCTAAACAATGTTTAATCTTTTGAACATTTATGTGACTGACAAAAGTGTAAGATAAAACATCCAGGGTTTTTAACAACCAACTTGATTGCACCACATAAATATAATGATTTTTTACAATATATGTTTTACTAAATGAAATGAACAAGCATAAATATGTTAAATGAGAAGTTGAGGACTTTATAAATAGTTAATAAAGGAGCATTCTTTAACATCAATTTTTGCAAGCAAAATGGGACATGGCATACCTCTTTGTGCCAAATGTATTGAAGAGACCTTTCTCAGTGCAAGGTTACATAGAATTCAGATCTTTTGTCATCCACAGAACACAGCACTAAAATGATTTGCAAAATCTGCAGCATGTGCATGGCCTTGCTCTCGATTGAGTCTTGATCCTAAACTACAGACTACTGTGATTAATATAGTTCTCAAAATCTCTGTTCAGCACAGTTTGAAGTTGCTTCAAGGAATGCAATCTGTGAGAAAAAAGCCACGCTATAAAGCAACCCACTCTCAAACGGTTAGTAAATCAATGGAAACATATTCCACAGTCAGATATGTCCTTTTTTCAGCTTTTTTTTTGTTTGGGGTGGGGGTGTATCATTACAGACTATTTTGGGCAAGTCAACTTCTGTCATGGTCTGGAGGTATATCAGTGCCTACAATATGGAGAATCTGGATTTCTGTAAAGGCATCATTTATGCAATGCCATGTATAAAACATTTTTGAAGAAAAAAGCCATCATTGCAGTGTCATTTCTAGGTTCATAGGTTTTAAAGAACAGCTGCATTTGTGGTTGACTTTCTGGTTGTCCAGATTTGTCCACAGTTGAAGATTTTAAAAAAAGGTGAATATATATATATATATATATATATATATATATATATATATATATATATATATATATATATATATATATATAAATAAAGCAAGAATTGCACTAGAATCTTACATGCCAAATTATAAAAAATAAAATAGAAATTAAAAAAAGAGAATAGAAATTGGTAAACAGTCCTCTGTTATTTCGAGTGTGATACAGCATTTACTGTATATTTGAAGCTTATTTCTATTTAATAAATGCAAATAAACTGAACACACAACACACTTGGTTAAATAAAGAGAAAACAAATAAATGACTAAACAAAACTATTTTGGGTTATGTTTTACAAAAAGTTCCAGTCTTTTGACAAATTAGGTTAATAGATGTATTTAAATTTGTCAACTTAATCAGGTTAAAGTTACCGTGTTTAATGGATTTTTTTGGTGGTGGCTTCTTTATACGGGCTTCATCTAGAAAACAAACAGACACAAATTGTATCTTATTATTAAAAGAGAATTATGCTTTCTAATTTACTTATGAATACAGAATACAAAATGCAAACCCAACTTTCATTAGTATTAACACATGACCCAGTATAGCCTTGATAGAAATATGAATTGAATTCTAACATTATATAATTTCTCAAGTTACATAAAAAAAGTGAGGACTGTCTTGTTCTTTTGGTACTGTCCAGGGAGAGATCAGCTGCTTATTTTCTTTTGGGTTTGCCTTATTTGGTCACACTAAAAATAGACTCTAAAGAATCCAGGAAATAGTTATGAGCAGTATGAATTTAATCTCAAATTGTTGACTTGAAACAATGTGGTACTAAATCCTAATGAAGTCACGTTAAAGTTTAGATTTAAAAATGAAATATGAACAAATCTAGTTTTAAATTAATACAAAATATAACAAAGCTTCAGAACCGCTTTGTCTGAGACATAGGAACTGTGTGGTAAACATATCTGCAGTGCCGGAGGGGCTTTTTAAAAACAAACAACAAAACCCTACACTGATTTTAAACTGACATGAAGAAATTTGCATATGTCTCAGCAAAAAAATATTTTGCATATCTGCAATAAATCTTAGATTTATTTCTATAAAGCAAAGTTACTGCTGCACACGGTGCATTAATTAATACCAGCACAACACAATATACCACTTCACTACAATGTTCCTAAGTCTCATTTATGTAACCCAATGTATTAATTAACCACAAATAATTAGAGGTGATTATTGCTTTACAAACTTAGAAAGCAGTGAACCTAATTAAACACTGTTAGGTTTTAGTAGATAATAGATATAGCTAATCCAGACATATTTAAACTAAAATGAAACTCAAGTAACTTGTATATCCAATTGCACATACAGGTTATCACAAAAGCATCTCTGAATGCACCTGTTAGAAGCTCGCTCTTCCCCGGAAGATCGGTTACTCGGGAGGAAATGCGTACGCCGTCTTGCGCCTGATAAACGTTTCCCAGGAACCGGCTACGCGGGGAAAAATGCGTACACCGGTCCGTCGGACAAAACGCTCCCACGGATAAAAGCCTGCGCGGGGATACTGCGCAGCGCTGTACAGTGGTTGAGCGCAGAACGAGAGTTCGGAGACACCGGGATAAAAACAAAACGGATTTATTATTCAAAATGGTGTAGGGACACCAACAGAAAGGGGGGAGCGAAACAAACGAACTAACATCAGGATAATACCGAAACAAAGACGTGCACGGGGATAAAGGAATACGGAAACTAAATACAAAAGACACCCAGTCACGTGCACATAATAAACCCAACGGAGACAATGAGTACATTAATGAGGGACAGGTGCCCCAGGCACCTGTGACAGCACCACAGACTGCGGAATATTTTTTATCTACTTAGCAAAGGATAATGCTTTTTTAATTCACATTATTGAAAATTGTCAGGTTTTAAAAAAAATATTTCTTGATGTAGAAATAAAATACGCAAATGGCCATTTTACACAAATTAAAACCTTATAATTTTTAATAAGTAAGTGCATCTCGTTAAAACAACAAATTACATATTGAGTTGCAATTTCAAGCAAGATAGTGAATCGTGTCACAATGCACGTCATCTCAAGCTGGTTTTAAGATCATGACTATGCTTTCATGGTATTCTTTTAAAAGGAATGCGGCAGGCAAAACACACAACCAATTATATGGTAAAGCACTTAAATACCCAAACAAATGGCTTATGCATGACTTCATTGTAAGAATTGTGGACTTGCAGTACTTTCAGGACTGCGGTTGCCAAAACACATTCTGGCATACACCAAAATTGGATACATGAATCTTACTGCTGAATAGTGTGAATTACCAACCACTTAGGAACCAGTAGTTTGAACAAATATGTGGAAATCCCCTCCTAATTCTTAAACACATTTCATTCAGTGGCATTAATATTAATATAGCAAATACATATATTTTAAATTAGCAGTATGGTTTTAAAAAAAGGCAACAGTATAAGAAATAAGTTAGGCAAGATTTAAAGCTAGAGTATAGTTCAAGAAAACGCTTAAATATATGATTGAAGGTCTACAACACACTTAAAACTTGTAGACAACTGTAGGCACATTGGCTTAAAGTATGTAGACAGACCATCAACCACCCATTTCAAAGCAATTGACCAACACTACAAAATCTAAAGGCAAATTTCTTTCTGCGACCTGCCTAACATCTCTGAGTGCACATGGAAATCACAGCTGTGCAGAAATGAAACCACAATTCATCAACACATTGCTTCAATTGGAAGAGACGATTGGAAACCAGTAATTCATGCTGTAGAGAAGTTCAATAGTTGGTGTTATTTACTTTAATTAATGGTCTATTCTGTCTAGTGCTTTACAGCTTATTTGTTGATCACGTTTGTCCCAGGCTCTCTGGAGAATCTTTGAACCAATGCATAACTGAGTTCATACTGTGAGCAAGTGAAAACAGTGTAAACTGATTTAGATCATCACAGCCAGAATATATGCACGGATGACAAGAAAAAAAGAAACAATACTGTGTGTGGTAGCTTGACTGTGAGAGTAAGGGGGGATGCTTTCAGTCCATACAAGGAAGAAGTGCGGCCATCCAATAAAGAGCTAGGTTTTATCTTAATCTGTCCTTTCAAACCCAATATTTCCACTAGACTTACTTCAACAAAATCCACAAGTTAGCCTGTAGTTCACAGCTGTCAAAAACACATCAACATGAGCTTCCTAATTAATGTGAAGTATTAACAGCATAAACCAGGGAAAATTTAGTGTTAAAGTGAAAAAGTAAACAATGTCTAGCGCATTTAAGTTAATGTAGTGATATCCAAAGACATATTGCATGAGAAAAAACCTGCATGAACTCAGTTTAGGAACCTAGTCTAGAGGCTAATAAAGGAAATGTAGTTTTGCATGAGTGAGTGAGTATAAGAAGTTCAATCTTCAGCAGTGGGAAACACAGGTCTCTTCTATGCCTCTCCTTTTTGGGCAATATTAAAGGAGGTGCATATTTTGGAAACTTACTCTCAGTGATCGGGATAAAGGGGTTTTTGCTTTTCTTGTAATCTGGTGTTGAGCTTGGGGCACTGGGATCTGAAGAAACAGAAGAAGAAGAAACAGAAGAATGTCAAATAACAACCTTTAAACAAAGTGCCATCTATAAATAATTCAGCTAATTTTACTGTCTTTCAGAGTGAAGTTTTCCAAATGAAAACATACTAATAAACCGAGCATTCATAAAAAATAGACCTCTTAATGGTTTTTTTAACAATATGAATATGCATGTATTTAAAACAAGAGAGAAACAATTTGTCTCTCTCTATCTTGGCCCCAAGATGGAAACAAACAAAGCAGCTCTGTGTAAAATTTGCAGTACAAAATCATCCAGAATAAACATTTATAAATAAACCACTTGAGCTACTTTTGCATATTTTTAAACAATAAATTATTTAAATGTTATATTTGATTGAAAGTACACAATGTGGTACAAAAACTTTGTAATTAACATGTAAGATTATATGATCTTTAAAATAAAACTTGCTATATTCGGAGTTCAAAGAATTGTTGTATTTTATAAGCTGGGTGTTTTCCTTGAAATGCAAATCAGGTAAAACAAGGGTAATCAGTGTTTAATTACAACAAAACAAACAGTTTCCAAACTCCCCAGAAAAGCAATGTCAAAATAAGAAGTGGTGATTTTAAGATCCATGGTGTTGAATTTTTTTTTCATGTACAAGTCACGAACCAAAATATACAAAATGAATGAGAATTTCCACCTAATATTCTAAGACTATGAACTCGGCTTTGTTAGATGTTTGTTAAAAAACGATTGTCTAAACCATTTTTGATTTCTTATTCATTCATTATCTTCCGCTTTATCCTCTACTAGGGTCGGGGGGAGGAGTTCCCCCATGCCCATCCAGGGGAGAACAAACTCACTCACACAGACAAACACACTCTATATGGGGTAGTTTGGAGAATTAAATTGACCTTGATCCATGATTTTGGACTGTGGGAGGAAACCGGAAAACCCGGAGGAAACCCATGCAGACACAGGGAGAACATGGAAACTCCACCCAGATTGGAAATCGAACTGGGAATCCCCAGTGCTGAGAGGCGAACGTGCTAACCACTAAGCCCCCATATTTGATTTGTCAAAGCAAAATAATTTACAGCAAATAATAATAGTTAAAATAAAATAAAATAAAATAAAAGTGTGTACTTGCAATTTTGGTCTATTTTAGGTTAATAAGAGCCCAGTGTCAGGTCCATAATCCTATCCAAAACTATTTTAATTAGATTTAATTCCGAATGTTATCACCTTTTGCAAACCATTTATCTCTCACTTTTATATAGAGGTTAAAAACACCATCAACACAATGCTGGAAAAGTTAAACCATATTATTCTGCTGCTTTTCAAGCATATGAGTATAAACAACAAACTGAGCTGCTTTTCTTTCTCCTGTAAGAGAAACATCCAGCTGGCTGACCACGGTGACCTTAGCTGCTTTCTTGTGGCTAAGCCTTGTAGAAGTGACTAGCAACCAATAATAAATTTAATGAATTAAATTGAAAGCAGTTCAGGCTGCATGCATTAGTTTAAGCATATTTTGAATTGTAAAGAAATTTTAAAAATGTCCAATTCAAAGCTCCTGTTTAATAATCACAAAACTCACCTTTAACCAGCACAATGCAGGAACACTCAGTTTTTCCTGAAGTGCTTTCAGCTTTACACACATACTGACCCTCATCTTCTGGCAAGGACTTCTCAATAATCAGTGAGCATATGCCATCTGAACAAACAAGAAATACACTCATTAAAATCAATTACATTATCAATAATAAAAAAAGAATTTATCAGTTTATATTTATCTTTAGGAGGTTTTATCTTAGTATAATTACTACTAGTAATAGCAAGTGCAGGTTAACTTCACATTATCTCTCATGTTGAGATATCGAAGCACTGCAAGAATACTACCAGGTCCATTGTATTCAGCACAACAGTTCTACACAGGAATTACCAAATGACCCAAAATTACACACATGGTCTTAAACTTTTCTACCAAAAAATCATTATACTGATGTAAAGTACTAATGCTTTACTACATGGACAAATGTATTTGGGAAGACGTCCTAATTATTCAGGTGTTCCATTCAGTGCCCCAAGTTTTGGACAGCTGTATGCTTCAAACATTATAAAAACAATTTAGAAAAAGACTTTATCTTTTGAAACATGTCAGTTTTCCAGTGCACAAAGCAAACTAGTTCTTAATAGCATGGCATGTAAGGACTTGAAATAATGCCCTTATCAACGCCCTTAACAACCCCATCAAGCTACTTTGAAATTACAAACAAGACTGTGTGTGACAGTATAAATGCTCTTCTGAAGTAATGGACAAAACTTTAAAACACACACACACACACACACACACACACACACACACACACACACACACTTTACAATCTTGCAGAAAGGTTTCCAGACGAGTTAAAGCTGTGATAACAGCTAAGAGGTGCCAACATAGATTGACATAAAAGATCCTGTAGGTGTAATGTAAATGTGTTCCAATATTTTTGTGTACATAGTGCAGGTTCATGTTATCCTGAACATATTGCACCTTGCAAATATTTTGCATCTTCAAAATTATTATTTGTACATACAACAGTAGTGTTATTATTAGTGATAGCAGTGACTGTGCTAGCTACATTAGTACAAGGCACAATGCTGACAGTGGCGAGAACTGTAACTAAATTTACCTTTACATTTCTATTGTATTATAAACATAGTATTTAAATGTAAAAGCAGTGACAGTAGAAATGTTAGAGAGAGAACACATTTACAGCTATAAGCAGATGATCTTACAGCAGCACAATGTGAGCAACAAGAGCACAACAATGAACTGTAGGTCACTTTAGCAACTTCTCAGCACTGAGCCTTAACTATAACACAATACACATAAGCCACCAATTTTCAGAACAGCAATAAAAGTAGTCAGCATCTGAATCTCTTTTGTTCAAACAAAAGTTTGTTTTTCTTTTAATAAAATGTAATGAAGATCAATAAGCCTTAAATACAGGGTCATGTTTTAAATGCAATTTTGGACCGGAAAAAGCAATTTACTAAATTCACTTAACAGGATTAAATAGAAGGTTTAGGTTAGTTAGTTTTTAATTAGTTAATTAGTCTGTTTTTTCTTTCTTTTAATATTTTATTGACACGTAGTTTGGTGTCTGTTTTGTTTTATAACAGATTATAATTCCTGACTAGAGTATACATTTATACTAACCCTGGTATGAAATGACGATAAATTTAGACGGCTTGATGACCTTTCCATCTAGAGTCCATGTAACAGAGGCAGGAGATTCTGATGATAAATGGCACTGCAATTGTAGGAGCTGCCCCTCTAGTACGGTCACATCCTTCAATTTTTGGGTGAAAGTAAGTTCTTTTTTTTCTTCAGCATTCTTTGTTTCC
Organism: Corydoras maculifer; assembly: GCA_019802435.1. NCBI lineage: Eukaryota > Metazoa > Chordata > Actinopteri > Siluriformes > Callichthyidae > Corydoras > Corydoras maculifer. Next base: position 24,160 of record JAFMOD010001907.1, on the reverse strand, counting down.
TTCTTAGTCGCATCAACACAGTTCAAGTTGTTTACTTTTCCCATAGAGCCCTTCGCTGTGAAGCTTTCTCTGTTAAGCTCCACATTTTCTTGCTTCTTACTTTTGTTTAATACTGACCTAAAGTCATTTGACTCAGTTTTGTTAGGTTCAGCTTTTGACAGATAACTAGAAGCAGATCTGGGAAGCACTGTTCCTTTCTTGTTCAATACTGCTCTGAAGTCAACCTGCTGGGGGAAGTTAATCTTCCGTTGCTCTTCACTTTGAGTCTTGGGCTTAATTTGCCGTTGGAGGTTTTGCCTGAAGTCCATCTGCTCTGCTGTGATCTCCTTCAGATCCTCCTCAGAGACACTCTTGGTGGTGACCTTCCGACCCAGGACGGTTCGGAAGTCTATCTGCTCAGCCTCTTTTTGACGGATTTGGTCCTCTCTGTGCTCTTTGGTCTCCACTCGTCGCTTCAAAAGACCACGTGAAGCAATCTGCTCCTCAGTATCCCAGCAGTCCCAAACCGAATCTGAATATGAGATTGATGTACAGCTTGGTCCCTCTCCCTGTTCGTGCCCAATTTCCTTTGTGTTTTCCAACCCTCCAGCTCTTGTATCAGCCCCTCTGCAGCAGAAGCAACACAAAATGAAAAAAAAATGTTTAAAAGGGAACAGCCCACAAGATGAGAGATTATATGCAGCACAACACAAAGTTACATCACAGATGACTTCAGAAGCCTTATAAGGGAAGAAGTCCAGAAAGAGGCTTCTTTGCTAATGTTCATTTGTTAACACACTCCCTTTGGGATGGCAGTACAGATGGGGGAAGCAACATCAACATTTCCTTTAATTTGTGCAGAAGAGGGAATTTTTAACATGATATGGGTTAAGCCTGGGACTGAAAAAATAAAATCTTGCAATGTATAATGCAATAAAAATGAAGGGAAGTAAGAAAAGCATACATACATTTTCTCCGGTTCTTGATCAGCTTCATCTTTAACTGTCAAAGCGACCACTGCACTGCACTCTCCAATTTTGTTTCTTTATGTGGAGAGATTATAAAATTTAGACTAAAAGCTGAAGAAAACGTATAAATTACCAAACACAAGAACTATCAGTATTTTTCGCCACAATTTTGTACTTCAGTATGTAAAATCATATCCTTGACCACTTACACATACAGCCATTAAAATAAATTTAATAATAAACACCTTTTTTGTGTTAAAAGGAAAACACTCTGCACATGTATGGTCACCTTCTGATAAATTTAATGATTTTGTGATTATTGAAGCAACAATAAGCTAACATTTTCAGAAATCAAAACTGCATATTAAAACAAAACCACATGTATACTAAAGCAATGGGATATCATCACCATCATTAATAATAATAATAATAACAAAATATCATTGTTTTTAATTGTTTCAATGGTGAAAATTGATAAAAAATAGAAACTAAACATATAACATATGGGTTTGCTTTCCATTGCCATAAGATTACACTTTGCAGAGATAATGCCTAGTTTAGGTCATAAAATGTGCCTACTTGGTTTTGGTAATATTTTTCAGAAATCTATAAAATATTGGTGGGAACAGTTCTACTTAACTTAATGGGGTTTCTTTCATAATTTACACAAATCCAAAGAATAAAAAAAAACAATAAAATCTCATACTTCAGATGGACTTCATAATCTCCAGCATGATGAACCCTCACTCTTCTGATGAAAAGTGAAACCACATCTTCCTTCTGCAGAACCTCAAAATGTTGCCCAGATGACACTGCCTGTCCGTCCTTCATCCAGAGAAATTCTGGAAAGGGGTCTCCTGCTATTGCACAAGACAGTAAGGCATGATGTCCTACAGAGACAGTGGAGGACTTTGGCTTGGAGATAAACCAAGGTTGTACACCATCCTGAGGCTCTGAAATATAGACAACAATAATTAAATAACCTATATAACATTGAAATGAACATATCAATGATCACATCTGCATACATATTGCAGTAGATTTTAAATAAATAGCGAACCTTTAAAAGATGCCTGGACTGAGCTATGGATAGCTGACAGTTATACATTAATCACTCATTGAAACACACGTTACAGCTTAATTATTGTGGACAGACAGTAAATAATTTTTAAACGAAGTCCATATTAAAATTCGTAATGTGCAAACAATTCACAGGTTGTCTTTTTGAAGAGGACAATTTTTTCATTAATACTTAATTAGGCTGGAACATCATATACAACATTTACTTACAAAAGTCACAGCATTAACACATAAAAGTTTGAAAATATAAAGGTAATTACATAATCCTTTTGTTATATAACAAAAGTATATTTGATGACATTTGACATTTTTCTGTAAATAATATTGTTCTATGCATCAGAAATAAAAATAAATAATAATAGAGTAATATCTGATGTGGTGGTTGATCTGAGATTTATAAAAAAAGATGTGATTTTAAGAACTAAAATGAAATTAAAATGCAAAAGCAAAAAAGAAAATATATATATAAAAAAAATATATAAAATATATATAAATAAAAAAAAAAAAAATAAAAAAAAAAAAAAAAAAAAAAAAAAAAAAAAAAAAAAAAAAATATATATATATATATATATATATATATATATATATATATATGCATCCAGGAGCTTATATATATATATATATATATATATATATATATATATATATATATATATATATATATATATATATATATACACACACACACACACACACACATCACTAGTGTAAGCATGTGAATATAGAGAGAAAATTAATTAGTTTGTCATCAGCAAGTGTTACAACAGAATAGTTGGCATTTTGACATTTGCCAAACATGATGTAACATGCAAGATGTAACAGGATGTACATAAAGTCATAAATACATTGTAAATTTTATTTATTTCTAAAGATTGTACTATAAGCTCCTGGATGCGTAAATAATTTTTCACATAGCTTTTCCAGTTAGGCTTCATTTGAGTTAAATAATACCATAGTGTTATTTTATTGTTATATATATATATATATATATATATATATACACACTTATTATTCCTAATAACGCAGCTAAAGCCATAGTTTTTGGGTCATTTATTGTACATCTTAGCCACGTCTACACATGTGTAATACTGGCTGAATGAAGGATTCCAGGATCATAAATACCATTCAATACCTTGAACAGTGAGCAAAGCTTCAGTCCGAGCCTCCCCAGCCTTATTCCATGCCTCACAAGAGTATGTGCCTGTGTCCTCAGGAAAAACTTCCTGTATGCAGAGGCTGTACTGGTTGCCTTTGCTCTCAAAGTGAAAGTCCTCAGACTCCTGAATCTCCTTACCATTGTGTAGCCAGAGCACCTCTGGAGAGGGGTGTCCTAAATACATCCATTCATTATGAACATAGAAATGCTTGAGTTTATTTATTTCAGAAAGTCTGCTTCCACTACAGATGAATTTCAAAATCTTATATTATGGATTCTAAAACCACAAGAAATCAATATTTTATAATAAGTAAAAAACATCTAAATCATCAGAATTGTACAAACACAGTTAAAGACACACACACACACACACACATGGACAGAAATGTAATTGTGAAAAAACATCTGTGCAAAGCTTATGACATTTTCTTGTTTTCAATGAAAACACACTTAAGATTATGAAATAAAGAAAATAAACAGGGCATGCAAACATTGCCAGAGTAAGAAATATTGATTTTAACAAAAATGATAACTCTATACTTCAAATTTTGCCTTTATCGAAGAAGAACTTTTGTAGCAATTAGAGCCTGACAGACTCTAGGCATTCTAGCTGTCAACTTGTCGAGGTTATCTGATGTTATTTCAGCCCATGCTTCCTGTAGCATCTCCCACAACATGGATTGGCCTGATGCAGTCTTCCTCTGTACCATACGGTCAAGCTGCTCTCACAACAGCTCAATAGGGTTCAGATCCGAAGACTGTGCTGGCCACTTCATTACAGTCAGAATTCCAGCTGACTCCTTATTTCTTAAATATTGCTGACAGAATTTGGAGGTGTGTTTATGGTCATTATCCTGTTGTAGTGTGAAATTGGCCCCAATCAAGCGCTGTCCACAGGGTATGGTATGGTGTTGCAAAATCTTGTGGTAGCTTTCTTTCCCTTCCACTCTGATCCCTTCCACTCTGTATAAATCATTATATTATCACCTCCAAAGCATCCCCAGACCATCACGCTGCCTCCACCATGCCTGACAGATGGCAATAAGCATTGGTGATGCATCTTTTCATTGGTCCTGTGCCTTACAAATGTTCTTTTTTTGATCCAAAGACTTCAAACGTGAACTCATCTGTCCACAACACCTTCTTCCAAACTTCCTGTAAGCAAGCCAACAACTGCTGATGCTTCAGATACTAAACTAACCTAGAATGTTGTGCTCCCTTTTATGTTCACTTATTAGTGTAACGTTTTTTAGCTGTGCATCACAATTGAGCAAGGGTGTCCTAACAACCAATTAGCCCAATAACATTGTAAACTTGAATTAGGGGCCATACCAGGAGATTTAGGCAAAGGACTAAGAATTGCTGATAATAGGACTATATGCAAAATAAGCCTCTATACAAAAATAGGCTTTAATACAAATTGTTATTCTTTAAAAATCATCTAATATACTTAAATTAATTGTGAAATGGGTAATATTGTTTGTGAATTTCATGACATTGTGTTTTTCTTTCAAAAAGAGGGAAATTTGTAAGTTCCCAAACTTTTAAACGTTAGTATATATATATAAATACAAGTCGTTGCCCAGCGATGGATTGGGGCCCTGTCCTGGATGTATCTGCTCAGCAGCCGAAACGTTCTACCCTGGATGGGCATGGGAAACCCCCCCAGAAACTCTAGTCTAGTAAAAAAAAAATAAGTAAAATACAATGGATGAATGAATGATATTCAAGTCATCTATTGGCTGAATGCGTGTACATGATTGTTGCATGATCTCAGAAATTAACTTAAAGCTTTACTTGTGCTGAAGGGTGAGATGATTAGAAGGTACTGGTCAAGATCAATTTCACAGTGATCAAATTATCCTGCATTTGATATTTCATCAATGCCTGAAAACTTTGTTTTATTTGGTATAAATCTTTATTTAAATTCAGAACTGCACAGATTTTGATGGTCTATGCTCGCACTCTTGTCAGTGCCTTTAGTTGTTGACAGGTGCATAAAACTGTGTGGTTTTGATTCAATGAGAGTATCAATTTTTATAAAGTTATTGGTACTAGATGATCCTAAACCTCTCCCTTAAATCAAGAACAATTATCAGTCTTAAAAATTAGACGCAATGCATCTTACCTGCCACCTCCACAGTCATAGTGACTTGGCTGCCATCCATGACTCTTAGATCATGAAGTTCTTTAAGAAACACTGGAACAGAGGTCCTCTTCTGCTCAGTGACTGGGACAGAGACTGAGTTCTTAACATCTGCCTTAGCTAAAATCAAAGGTATATTAGATAGTAAGCAATACAAATGTTGGAGATAATTTCTTATAGTTTAGGAATAAGTTTTATTAACACCCTGCGTTAAATGTACATTAAAACACGTGCATCACAATTGTTCTCTCTGTGGCATGAGATGTTTGTCAGTAGAACCACAAACCAGCTCCAGACGATTACATTTCCTCCTCTATAATTTCTATTTGGGGTCACATACTGAGGTACCATGCTTTCACATACATTGATGGCATACAAATACACAGAATTATGTACGAAATATTTAAATTCATTATCACAAAAGACCTTTGTTATATTGTACAATTTTAGGTTATTTACGGAACTATGTACTTAATGTCAATAGCTGTAAATATTGATCAATACTTAATCTATGGCAGGGTGGTAAAAATTGTCACAGTATGCATAAAGGAAAAATGCGGGGGAAAAAAAACCTTAGATCAGTTCTTAGGGTTAAAGCTCATCTCTTTTTGCCAAACCCACCAGTCACATACCCAATCTTTTACTCCTTGCTTCCATGGACTGTGTTTTTTAATCCACATGCATCTGTTTACAATCCTTTGTATTAATGTTAATAGTTGTAATTATGTAATATTATTAGTAATTATGTTTATGTGTGTACCATGGCTAATTCCTTTCATTTTCCTTGCTTTTGTTCTGTATTTAATTTCTTTCGTGCCTGTTTCAGTGATGGGACTTTAATTATGAATGTCAATTGCACAACTTCATATGCTTTAATTTGTTAAAAAAATTGTATTATTTTCTTCAGTCTGTTTTAGGCCAACAATTTCTATATACCTTTACCCTTATTGCTGTTTGTACAGATTAATACACAATATTTAAAAAAAATGGTTTTGCACAATTTTATTTTGCTATTTGTATTTCCCACATAGAGTTTTAAGATGTCCAAAAATACCTTTTGAATGATCATGCTGAAATAGCTCTTATAATAACAAATGGAATCTAAGTTTAACACAACTTTGTTACACTGCAACTGTTTGTTTTTTTTGCTGTTTCCTTCTGCTATACTAAACTGGCTGTTGTCTCTAACTGTCCTTCAGAGAGGGACAGGCTGTGCTGGCCTATCAGCTCCAGGCACAGCTGTGTGGGAAAATGCTGGTATTTCACATTTTTAACCCCTGTGAATGTTGAACTTTTCCTAGAGAACAGATTTCAGACAGTAGTAATACAACTAGGAATACATAAAGCAGATGTTTCTTTACTCTCACATGCCTTGAAATATCTGGAGAAAAAAAAATCAGTCCTGGGATTTTCTTACATTACAAGTAATAGAAACATGTGGCTGTGCCATGTGATTAGTGGTTTGGGTATTTCAACAAAATTTAATTCATAAATCAACAGATGAAACCAAATCAACTTATATCTGTGTGTGTATACACACACATTCACTGTGAGGTGTTTAAACAGAACTACAGCAGCACTGCTGGACTAATGTTCTGTGATGGTCCTGACCAATCGAGAACAGGGAAAAAAAAAAGAACAGATGTACCACAGTCCGCAATTGTAAAACTACAAAGTCCGTCTATATGGTAAGTAAAGAAGTACCAGTGAGACAGACACTCCACTATTTATACCTTTAACCAGCACTCTAGCTGTGCATACTGCTCGCCCATGTTCGTTCTCAGCCACACATGAGTATAGACCTTCATCAGCACACACTGCAGCCTGCAAAGTCAACTGTGCCCAAGCACCATCAAATACAGCATGTCCATATGTAATGGCATTATCTAAAAACACAAACAAAGAAAAAAAAAACAATATCACATTAACATCATCACAAAACCTGTGAAAACCATGCATATGAAGCTTTCTATTTAATTTTTTCACAATAAAAAGGTGTTTAAGATGTTTTAAGTAATAAGATGTTTTTCAGGAAATATCGGAATTGGTCATGGAATTTTCATGACCTTTGAATATAATAGTTTAACTGTCAAACTCGCAACACACACACACACACACACACACACACACACATATATATATATATATATATATATATATATATATATATATATATATATATATATATATATATATATATATATATATAAATAATGTAGAGTGAAAGAGAGAGAGAGAGAGAGAGAGAGAGAGAGAGAGAGAGAGGGAGTGCTTAAGTCGAGTGTAGGAGACAGAAATGTCCAAATGCAAATGAAAAACTATTTCCTGATTCTTGAAACCATATGGGCTGTACTGCTGAATTCAAACTGTATTGAAAATACAGGATCTTGAGGTTCATGTCTCTAAATCAGAAACATGATTTGCACAGTCAACATTCAAAGATTAAAATGGTGACCTATTTATCTCATATAACCTTTTTTTTTGCACGAAGGCTTAAACGTAATAAATAACTAATGCCATCATAATATTTGGGATAATTGTCAAAAAGCTAATGAATTATGTATGCATTCTTGCATGAAGCCTGACAGCTGCTGTAACATAAATGTTTTGTTATATTATTTGTATTTGTCACCTGTCTCTTTTATTTTAAAATAAAGATCTAATTATGTTTGCTTTTAAATGTAAACAGAAAGCAGACACTGCAAAATGTAGATAATTTAAACCAAAAAACATTTCAAAATCTTATGTTAATGCTTATGTTAAAAAAAAAACAATTATACCATGTCAAAATGGGCATAGTAGCATAGCTTTTGTAATGTACTAATGAAGGCTTGATATTCAGCTTGGTCTTTATCTGCTAAATTGAGATCAGATAAAATGATCTGCTTCAGTGACATTTAACCATACTGTTGCTGCACTTAAATATAAAAACAGAACTGGAACACATTCTTTTGACCTCATTTGAGACATTTTGCATTTTTTGACAAAAGAGCTGTAGAAGAACAGATCCAGAGACTAAATAACTGTGGAAATGAATACTGGTCAGGTCCAAGTGATGGTTTGCCTTACTTTGATGAAACTGGGACATTATTGCCATCTGTTGCTGTGCATGTGTATAACATCAATAATGGAGACTAACAATTGGAAGCTTTTAAAATAAATTTTACTACATCAGAATTTTTCTCTCTTAATATAAAACACATTCAAACAACACACACTCAAACTGATTTACCGTTGAACAGCCAAGAGATTGTAGCCTGAGGTCTGGCCTCCACTGAACACTGCAGGCTGATGTTCTGACCCTCAGAGACAGTGCAACCCTTTAAGAAGGTGTTAAAGAATGGCGGCTTCCCTTTCAAACGTCGGCCTGTGCACACGCACACACACACCACCTAAATAAAACTGTGGACTTGCCACCATGTTATAACAGGGTTAACATGAAAAATGATTGACTTAATTCTGGTAAACTTCAACCACTTGAATATACACTAAAATAGACACTATGATGCCTATCTTACACATTGTGCAAGGCGGGTCTCTATGCTAATTGCTATCTAACACCCCGCTAACATTTTCAGTCTTCCATCTGCATTGTTTAAACAGCAACAATGTTTGTAAATACATCAATGCTGAAAGACATGGTGGTCTCAAATTCAGGGCAAAATTTCTGGCGTATTGCTATCCTGATAAAGCAAATCACACACACTGACAGAAGACAACATAGGCAGACATCAACAGTCAAAAGACGTTCATTACTATCTTGGCAATGAATTGCCAACACAGGCCGTACATTTCTACTTGTTATGCACACATGGAACATTCAGCAGCGCACAAGCCCATAGCGTATGCCATTGGCAGTTACTTTTACATTACCAATAAACAGAATACCAAAAAATATAAATTATTCTACATTAACAAAAAATTATGCCATTACACATAGTGTTGAAATAGCGATAGCCATCCCCGCGAAGACACACTGACACAAAATTAAGCTACATGGTGAGCTGTCACCAAAGACAGCTGAAATAGGGCCCTATTTATAATCTATATGGACAATAGTATGTGAAGATTACTCAATTGCACTCATTGTGTCCATACAGCATACCTCTTTTATAAACCAGAAGGATTTAAATTGATTTCCTGTTAAACCTAATATACTGTGCTGTATACACTGGTCTATACTACAACCTTTGCAGCACATTCCCAATCTTATTTCACTTTTTAAGTCTGTACAAAAATGTGTTCACTATGGACATGAAGAATCCTGTTGATATGGTTATCCACAATGTGCATGGTTCACACAGAGCTCAAGCCACATGAAATCACGTAAAATTCACACTGCAGTCATACTATAGTACCAATTTTTTATATTTTATATTATTACCAATACGACCTCGTTACAGTTCATACACTTGACATTCACTAAACTAGACCAGCTGCAGGTAGCTTTTCTCCAGCTGCTTGTACCACTGCAACAATACTTGTTCTCAACACAGAGCAAATGCAAATCGTCCGTCTAATAAACATTAAGATCAGCTCTTATTCTGATGATGGAACCACCAACTACAGAAGGTGCTTTCAAGCCAGATACTAAATACATAATCATACTGCACAAAATGCACCAAATCCCATCTTTATGTAATGTTTACTTAGCAATGGAATAAGTAAGCAGATAAATATAAATAACAAGCTGCACATCTAACCGTTCTCATATGGGTAAATGGTGATAGTTTTTGCTAAACAGTAAACATACTTTTAAAGACAAAGCAACAGAACGCATTAAGTCATCTTGCTCACCTTGGCATGTAAAAGTCACCTTTCCTTCAGGAGCCTTTTGGTGATCAACTTGTAAATCAAAGCTTTGTTGAGTTCCCATTGCCTCTGGTTGATGAACTTTCCAGGGCATCTCTCTACCAGATCCTATCATAGTAGATTCTACATTTTCACCTGAAGATCCACTAATTTCCTTTACTTTTGTAATTATATCCTGCTCTGTTGCCCTAGTATGGGACTCAGACCCACTCTTTCTGGCCTGTAAACTTCCAAAGGTCACAGGGCCAATTAAACTTCCGTGAGCTGATGGTGTCCTCTCATCTTTTGGTTCTGAATAGGATTTTGAAGCTGAGGCCACGCTGTTCTTCTGGAGAACTGGCCTGGTTGTTGAACAGCTTATGTCTGCTGTTGAAGTGGGCACTGCTGTGTTTGTCTTTGGTTTGGTCATCTGTGTGGAGATGCTGGTAGGCGTTTGGTTAGTTATAAAGCCATTACTGGTATGATCAACCACAGGGGAGGCAACTGTCTTTGGTAGATCATTAGACTGGGGTCTGTTAGAAAAAAAAGGTTAAACAAGAATTTACAATGGAGAGTAACTAAGTGATCAAACCTCTAAAGCAATATAGCAAAGTAGTAGGGGTGTAACTGTATGCTGTATTCTTTGCATTCAGTACGGGCCTTGCGGTTTTTTGTGCGCTTTTCCATGCAGAATACACTGGGGAAGCAATAAGCATGTACTGTAATACCCATCATGGTGTTTATGTTTCAGAGACCCCATGATATGGCGGCATAATTTTATTATTTATATGTTTAAGGTTTTATAACTCCCACACTTCATATGCTATTAAACACTTTTAAACCTACAGAAATGTAGTAACATATATAGTGCAAAATACCACAACTGCAACGCTTCTGAGAAGTCCAGCTTATTTTAACTCCATTCCAGCCAGAAAAAGACAACTTTGCAAACAGACTCCTTCTCGCTCAGTTTATTTCCAAGGCTTGGTTTTATTCACAACATGCTGAACAAAAGCTTAGTCTCATAAAATATTGCTCTGCTAAAACTGGAATTAAATTAGTGTCCAAATTCTACTAAAGCATCACATACAAATAAAGGTTTTGATTAAGTAATAAGTTTGGTCCAGTGGTCTAGCCGAAGACTGCACTAAAAACACATACGTACTTCATTCACAGGAGTCTTAAAGAGACAGTACAATATTTACTGGCTGTTACACAATGTAGTGAAAACTATACAGATTTATAGTACTGTATACAGAATTGGACATATAAAATAAAACTAACTTATAACTTAGCAATACAGTGATGACACTATATGTGATCCGCGATATGCTCCATATTCTGTAGTGGAGGACCCTGGTTTCAAGCATTTCATAAAAGTGCTAGACAATAAAAAATCTGACGCTCCAGTAACACCACCAGTAACCCCCCCCCCCCTCAAATTTCGTACTGAACCATGATGTCCATACCATGATGAACTGCACCCTGATTTTTGTGTACCGTTACACCTCTACAAAATAGTCGTGCTTTGTTATGTAACAGGGATGTTTCTGTAGAAATAACACCCTGAATGGTTCAGGTTAAAATGTATAATTATTTCCTGTAATTAAACAAATGTAAATGTACTTACAAATCTGTTTCTTTGTTTGAACCTAAAGATGAAAGAAATCTGTTACTAGAAAGTGAATAACATGAAAAGTAAAGCAAGGTCATTTTACATAATGGGAATCTATAGATTTTATGGCGATTAGTCCTACCTTGAACAATGAGTTCAGCTGTAGCCGAGGCCTTGCCTGCACTGTTGGTCACCATGCACCGGTATATTCCAGCATCTTCTGCAAATACTAAGCTGATCTCCAAAAAATGCAGTCCAGACCTTTCAAACATACTGTAGTGTTCTGAACCATCGAGCAACTCGTCTCCCTAAAACAAGCCATTTTAAGATATTGAAGTCGTATATAGGGATTAAGAGTGATTATTTGATTCTATGGTCAGACCTTATACCACTGTACTAGTGGTTGGGGCCGTCCTGTGATCTTCGCTGAGAACTTTCCAGTTTGTCCAATTTTCAGAAACAGACGAGAAGGTTTAGTAACAAATTTTGGAGGGCTTTGACCCCAAATACTGTGTCTGTTCTCCACTGCAGGAAACGAGTGAGTCCTAAATATGGAAAATAAGGTTCTCAATTTGGGCAGTTAGGCTTCTAAATACAGTCGTCTCTTTTAATATAAAATTGTGGCCCATCAAATGTGAACTTGACAGGAGTACCAACTGTCATTAGGTACAAATCAATTATGCACAATGGAGACACATTAAGTGGGTGGTTTAACGTTTTAATAATCAATATTAGACCTAGGGCGGCACGGTGGCTTAGTGGTTAGCACGTTTGCCTCACAGCACTAGGGATTCCCGTTTTGAATCCTCATCTGGGTGGGTCCATGTTCTTCCCGTGTACGCGTGGGTTTCCTCCGGGTTCTCCGGCTTCTTCCCAAAAACATGGAACAAGTCAATTGAGTTCTCCAAATTGCCCCATATAGAGTGTGTGTGTGAGTGAGTGTGTGCCCAGCGATAGATTGGCTCCCTGTCCTGGGTGTATCTGCCCAGCGCCCGAAACGTTCTCCCCTGGCATGGGGAACCCCACTGCAACCCTAATATAGGATAAAGCGGAAGATAATGAATGGTTGAATATTAGACCTAATTATGAGGGAAAAAACATCTGGATTAAAATAAGTGTTAAAATGTAATTTAAAAAATGCTGACATCTTCACAACCAATGCATGCTGTAATCCAAGCTTAAAATATTGAAAACAAGAATATTTGTAGGTGATCCCTTTCCGAACTTTACCAACAGCTTGAAAACATCCTAGGATATGATGCAACCTAAGAATAAATAGTCTCCTTTGACTTTGAAGCATGTGTTCATATAAAAGATGCAAAATCTCAGGTTAAAACCAACCTTTGTTGGGCACTGTCTGTACAATTTGGGAAACCATGGCCTATAAGAGTCAGTAAAGCACGCATGAGACAATTATGAAAGCCAAGTCTTTACCCTAGCTTGCTGGCAGAAGGAAGGCCGAATTTCTGAACAGCATTATCTGTAAGAAATAAAACAAATGTGTTTTAACTAAGGGCACCCCCCCCACACACACACAGCACTGTGTACAAAAAGCATGCATCAGCCCACACATTTATGGGTTTTCAGATTTCAGATGTTAAATCACTGCAGTTTTGTGTTTACACTGTTATGGGATATATATGAATTTGGCATGACCAACTTCATGAAGAGGAAGTGCTCAAACATCTGTTGGAGTATTTATGTGAGAATGTTCATGTGTATTGAAACACAGGACCACATGCAGAACGCTCTGAACTCTTGGTTCTCCAAGTGCTATTGGTTCCAACAACTTCGTCCACATAGTATAAGCAACATAGTAAAAACATCTAGATATTCCTTTAGTTTATTTACAGCCAGATATTTTTTAGCTAGTGTTTTTTCTTAATAAAGTTAATCCATGATTACACTCTGAGCCACTAAACCTGCTTCTATTGCAGAAGGGTTTTCACTTCCCCATTCCACTAACATAAGCTCACAAACATCCAGGGTTGGCTAGTAGCAATCAAATTAGTAGAGCAGAAAGTATGTATTTGTTTGTATTTCTGTTCACAGGTGGCCATGGCACCTTGGGGATGTGGTCATCAATCCATACACGTCTAATGTAGCGTCACTTTGCAGCTTCTTGACATTTTAATAGCAGCTTTCTTCGAGTTAGCTTGTAATGTGTGATCTATAAATATTTAATACCACATTATTTTTCAAAGAACCAGTCTAGTTTATGTATTGCAGTAAACAGCGTGGTTTGGCTGAGAGCTCAGTGACGCATGTGACATTGCAAACAAGTAGCAATTTGAATTAATCACATATGTTTGCATCTTTTTCTAGCCCCATTGGAGACTCACTGAAAAAAATGTTTAAAAAAAAAAGTTACATTAAACAAGCAAATGAAACCGTGAGGGTGATGTACCTTCTAATATTATTTCCACAGTGATCTGTCGAGATCCAGCATCATTGACTGCCTCACAGGTATATGGACCTGCATCCTCCTTTCGAACTCCTTTAACCAACAGGCTGAAGGTTCCACGTGAACTTTGTTCCATAGAATATCGACTTCCAGCAATCACAGCTTTTCCATTCCTGAACCAAAACACCTGAGGTTCTGGAGAACCACACACCTTTAGAGAGTTGTAAAAAGACAGATCACACACACAACAAACACAAATCAGAAGACTTTATATTACTACAGATTTACATATTACTACATATAACTACAGGTTTTATAACAAAAAAAGCAAATCAACCGATTAATACTGTTTCATTCACAGTTGTACAATGATTTTCTGCATTAGCTTATTGTACTTTCACTACAGGAAGCTAATGGGTGTGTGACCATTTCTGTGGGTCATCATTAAAACAGGACAGCTCTAAAGACCTAACTTCTACAAACATAATTAGCTCTTGGTGCATACTGTCCCAGGACACTGAATAAGGGCGGAGTTTAAGTTTGATAGAGGCAATGATAAGAGAAGCCTTCATCATTTATCACCATGTTACTGATTAACAACATTTTTTCTTGTTTTCCTTTTCTGCTTCCCACTCACTTCCTGTTTCTTGCTTGTGTGACTATTAAAAAAGCTCTCATCAAAAGCAAAAAAAAAGACAACTTTATTTTTTATATAACAAAATGTCAAAGCTAGAAGAGAGATGAAAAATAGAAAAAAACACATTGGTATGATTGTTTAGGATTCTGTGTATTCACTCCTATTGGTATCTGTGCATGCTTTAGAACTGAGTCACCTCTCCAGAATCACAAATATTTCTCCAAACACTCGTAAGTTGTATAACTTTTTTTGGCTTTATCAAATTAAGCCAGTGTATCGAAAATCCTTCCCCTAAACATCATTGTGTCCTACACCATGTCAACATCTCATCTCAGGTTGCACATTCATATAGGAAATAAAGGAAAACTATGAAGTGCCACTTGTGTAGAAACAGTAACATGCACTGAAAAGCAACACAGCAACAGACATGAAACAGCCTCACTTCAATTTAGGGTTTAAAACAAAAGGAACTACAAAGCTCCCTACAGCTGCTGTGAATTTTACATCATAAATTAAAATTAATACAGCTTGACAGTTTGTAGACAATAGATTGACACCAGATGGCCTTTGAAAGCCCAGCAAAAATGTCAGAGAGGAAACGATACTGTCAATTTTAATAAGGCTTTTTGTTTTTAAACTGCATGTTATCAGGCCTCTTTCAAAAGTACATGAAATTGTTACCTCTCAACGACACACAAAGACAAGTCCTCTTCAGTATGACAAAAACCCTGTTTCCTTTATTAAAGTTGCAGTGGTATTTCCTCAGTGTACTGGCTACACAACTCTCTCACTCTTAGTCTTTTCTGAACAAAACTCAGACTCAGTCCTTCAATAAGAGACTGTGGTCAAGTGCACTACCTCAAGAATTCAGCAGCATTCAGATCCAGTGCTGAGTAAAAGAAAAACACAGGGTTGTTTACACAAAGTCTTGTCTTTTCCTCATTTATTCTTACAATACATGGCAGAATCAGGACACAGGACATACTGCAGCTACCACTGATCAAAGAAAATATGCACTGGCACAAGTGGCTAAAGAGCATTAACTATCTTGGTGCATTTAAAGAAAAGCGCACATGCACATGAAAGATGGGAAGTAATATTTCATTTTAAATTGTTTCTGTATTTTATATGCACGATTATTGTTTCAGTAGTGAAAAATAACAGCGCTGACAGGGTGAATTTCAGATACATGGACAAACCAGAAAATTTCATATTGCTAACCGTATAGCCATTGAGAAAAAATGCACACAAAAAAGACCATATTCTCTGAGGTGTTAGTGTTAACTAGGAATGAGACAATTACAGATTTTGATGGTACAAAAACTGTGCCAGAAATCAGAGAAAAAATGTGTGGTTTCCTATGTTAATATAGTTATGAATTGTTTATAAAATTATTAATTGTTTTTAAATATAGTTTTCAATACCTATTGTGGTGCTGAGGATCTAAATTGTAAGCGTGATGAATTAATGAATTCTGGTGTTAAACTAAGCTTCATAGACACAGGTTTATAAAATCAATCAAACGTCATGACTTTGGACAACTACATGATTCTGGGACAATTTTATTGAAAGAATTTGGGGAAAGCCTCGTTCTGTTCCAGCTCAACTGTGCCAGAGGTGCACAAAACAAGGTCTTTGAAGACATGAGTGAATGAATTTGGTCTGAAAAAACATAACTAGTCCACATAGAGCCTTGACCTCAAACCCATTAAACACATCTGGGATGAACTATAACAGAGATTGTGAGCCAAGGACTTTCATCCAACATAATTGGTAACCCCACAAATTCTTTATGGAGGAAAAAAATAAAAGAAACCTAAAGACACACTCCAAAACCTAGTAGAAAGCCTAACCAAAGGCTGTTAATGCAGCAAAATGTGTGCCAACTTAATAAGTGCTCTAAAGCTCCTGTGATGTATAACACTGATATCATAGGTTGTCTATAAAGTATGCCACTATATGAAATATAGTATAAGGCTGAAGCATGGTGAAACACACTACCACTATACCACTATAATATGCAGCATTATGAAAATCTTTGATCAATGACATATGTGAATCTAAAGCACTGGGGAGGTGTTATGGTGTGAGCCCTTTATTACCAGAATTCTGTTCTTTTTATTGTGGCATTTTAGGAAAAAATATTTATTGAATGTTATTAATATGCTCAATTATGTTCAAAGATAATTATAGTTATATTTATAAAGTGCTTTTTACAATAGTACATTGTATGAAGGCAGCTATAAAGTGTTCTAAACCTGAATCCCAAAAGAGCAAGTCTAAGTGACAGTGGCGAGGAGAGAATAACTTCTTGGTGGTGTTGAAAGTAACCTTGTGGGGACCAAGTCTCAGTGGAGGACTCAACGACCTTAAACAGCTGGGCAACATCAACAGTGCAGGACACCAATGAACAGATTGTGAAATAAAGAAGAGTATAAAGTTATCCATTTTGCCTAGTGTGCACAGATGAATTAGTCCTCTATAAGTCGAGTAACCTATCAATGCAGTGAAACACACACAGAGTAAACTGAGCTCTACAATGCTATGAGACGCTTTTATTACTGTCAGGTGGATCCTTGATTGAATGCCATGTTTTCATGATTTTGTTAATTTAAAATAAGTTAACATTTCCACAAGGGACAAACATCTGCACATTATATAATAACTACTTTTTAAGGTCTTGAAATTTGAGTTACTGAACCTTATGACAAGGTTCAATTTTCTGCTTCAGGCAAAAGGCTTCAGTGATGTAAATAAAAAGTTTCCAGTACATTTCAAAACAAGATTCAAATAATTTATATTAGATGTACTTGGATTATGATTTAATATGATCATAATTATGATAGAAGGAAAAATCAAGAAGCAGCCTCTTATATATGCTTCTTTGTTTCATTTATTTTAACATACATTTTTTGCAATCGCTAGACTAAAGTAATATAACTAGATAAAATACATCTTACAAAATTAACATGTAGTTATTTTAAATGCTATAATATGTAAAAATGTGATGCGAGTGATTGTATGTAATCGCCACATCTGTGTGGATTTCTTCCTCGAGCTCAAGTTTCCTCATACAATTGCCCCTGGTTTAAATGTGGTGTTTTGTCTCTACAGTAAACGCCTGGCAACCCAACTAAGGTGCTCCTTTGCTTTTAGCCTATTATCTAAGACCTTATGATCAACTCTAAGTGATAATGCAAAGCAGCTTTAAGTTTTTTTTACTTCAATTAAAAACATAATCAGAAAGAAATTCTGTCTTTTTAAAAGTATAGACTATAGCCAATCATATTGAACTCTGTACACAGTGCTAAGAGAACAGCAACTAAAACCTTATTTTCAGAGTTTAGTCTGAGGTCGCTGATTATTATACTAAGAGCAATTTTGGTGCTGTGGTTTGTTCTAAAGCTAAAGATTGAAAATCCCACAGAATAGCTTTCTGTTACAAAAAGAATCTGTTTTTTCTAATGATACCAAGTAAGATCAGCTGAAAGAACTCAGTAGAAATAATGGAAATTGTGATCTTAAAAGTTCAAATTATATCATGATAAAGGTCATTTTGTTTTAAGATTGAGAGAAAGATATTCAAATAATATAAATTCACCCAGGTCAATGTCATTACACACAAGCTGCGTTGAGAAAATGGCTGTGATATCTCCTCCTTTCCTGTTTTGACTAACTGACTGATAAAGGTTACATTTGGGAAGACAGACCTCGGTCACTGTCCCAACTACAACCACATGAATTTTTTATTAAATTATTATAGGATCTTCGCTAAAAACACTGGTTTGGTTGACCATTAAAAAATAAGATGACAGAGACAGGTACATGTTCACATTGTTAATGATCAGTCACATTACAATCTCATCAGAGGCTGCAACACCATTAAGATAACCAAACAACACCATGAAGACCAAGGAGCTCTCCAAGCAAGTCAGAGATAAAGTTGTAGAGAAGTATAAGTCAGGGTTGGATTATAAAAAAAATATCCAAATCTCTGATGATCCCCCGGAGCACCATCAAATCCATCATCATCAAATGGAAAGAACATGGTACTACAACAAACCTGCCAAGAGAGGGCCGCCCACCAAAACTCTCAGCCCGGTCAATGAGGGCATTAATCAGAGAGGCAGCACAGAGACCAAAGGTAACCCAGAAGGAGCTGCAGAGTTTCCAAGCAGAGACTGGAGTATCTGTCCATATGACCACAATAAGCCGTACACTCCATAGAGCTGGGCTTTATGGAAGAGTGGCCAGAATAAAACCTTTACTTACAGGCAAAAACAGGAAGGCTCGTTTCGAGTTTGCAAAAAGGCATGTGGGAGACTCCCAAACTGTATGGAGGAAGGTACTGTGGTCAGATGAGACCAAAATTGAACTTTTTGGCCACCAAGAAAAACGCTATGTCTGGCGCAAACCCAACACATCTCATCACCCCAAGAACACCATCCCCACAGTAAAACATGGTGGTGGAAGCATCATGCTGTGGGGATGTTTCTCAGCAGCAGGGACTGGAAAACTGGTCCGAGTCAAGGGGAAGATGGATGGTGCTAAATACAGGGATATTCTTGAGCAAAACCTGTTTACGTCTGTCAGTGATCTGAGACTAGGGCGGAGATTTACCTTCCAACAGGACAATGACCCAAAGCATACTGCTAAAGCAACATTTGAGTGGTTTAAGAGGAAACGTGTAAACATATTGGAATGGCTTAGTCAAAGCCCAGACCTTAATCCAATTGAGAATCTGTGGTCAGACTTGAAGATTGCTGTTCACCAACGCAAACCTTCTAACTTGAAGGAGCTGGAGCAGTTTTGCCATAATGAATGGGCAAAAATTCCAGTGGCAAGATGTGGCAAGTTCATAGAGACTTATCCAAAGCGACTTGCAGCTGTAATTGCTGCAAAAGGTGGCTCTACAAAGTACTGACTTACGGGGGTGAATAGTTATGCACACTGATGTTTTCAGTTATTTTGTCCTATTTGTTGTTCGCTTCACAATAAAAAAAAAAGTTAAATGTTTAAAGTTGTAGGCATGGTCTGTAAATTAAATGATGCAGAGCCTCAAATATTCCCTTTGAATTCCAGGTTGTGAGGTAACAAAATGTGAAAAATGTAAAGGGGGTCGAACACTTTCGCAAGGCACTGTAGAAAGAAACTCATAGCCAATTTATACTTATTCATACATTCTCATTTGATTATGGATTCCAGTGAGTATGAGCTGGCTTGGCACCAAGTTGTCTTAATTCAGTGATCTTTAGTTAGATAAATCCTATTAACTTCATAGCAGCTTTAATAGTTATTTAAATATAAATATATATATATAGATTTACATATATGGAAATAGTTATTATATTTTATCTCATAAGTGCAACATGCTGACATATGCTATGTATTAGGCATTTAAGTTTTTCAAAAAGAATCCATCCATTAGCTCCACAGTTCCACCAAATTCGACAATTGAGAATAGACTTGCACCTTTTTTTAATGTTTGCAAGAAGATTGCATTTTCATTGCTCTTACTTGCTTACTGATGATGGACAACATTGGACCAAGTCCTGGATGGAGTAGATGCATTCAGTCGAGATCTAAATCTTGTATATATATATATATATATATATTTAATCTTCTCTGACAAGAAGAATATTTTTATTAAAGACTGAAAAATATTTAATGTGTTAAGCGATTCTGTGATGCACTTCTCTTTATTTGTTTTAATCATACGTATATAAATATATGTCCACTTAATCAGTTGCACACATTTCAGATAACCTACTCATTTTGCTGGTTTTGGACAATGATTAATATTGCTTAGTATTAGTTGAAGATAAGTCTGTAGCATAGCACTGATGTTGACTCTTCTACCGAAAATAATTTCCATTCTGTAATTATATAACAGACATGTTTATTACTGGCAAAGTAAGAGTAACCATTTTCGTTTTAAAGCGTCAGAATGAAATGCAAAATATCATGCAGAGAGCTGTGGAAAACACAACTGCACTCCAGCACAACTGAAAGTGCAGCCCGGGTCATTATCAGTATACTGTGCCTTTGGGTCTTCATTACATTTTTTTTTTTTGTACACCGTAAACATCCTTCTCAGGTTTAGTAAATTTTTGTATCTTACAACAAGCCAACACTTTGTTATATTTTAAAGCTCCATAAAACACTATTTTCCCAATTTTTATAATATATATATATTATAAAAGTTTAGCTATTTTATAGTATATTATAAAAGTTTTAACACCAAAACTGGAAAAAAAGCTACCCAACCCATAGGTATAATTAATAAACTATAACATTTTGTTTCCCTGTAAGGAATTACCTTTTTTTTAATTTTTTTTTTAGTTTTATTTTCACTACCAAACCTTAAGAATAAAAAATCTTAAAGTTTGTGCAACTCAAAAATGTGCAAGATGCATTATAAGTCTTATAATTTAAGAGTCCATGCAATATTGATGACTAGAAATGTGCTTCAAGGTGTATATTTTTATACATTTTGTACATTTGTGTAATGTGATGGGACAATAAACATGATTAGGTTAGGTTAGGCTATAGGATTAGGATAAGGATATGAATTCTTACAATAAAAACTGCCCTGTATAGTAAAACACACACAAAAAAGTTGGACAGCAGGAAATCAAGTCACATGACAAAGGTATTTTAATCCCTTTTAGAATCTATTCACTTAGTATCCTTTAGCTGTACCACAGGCAACATCTAAACTAACGGAATTTGACAGGACTGTTTACTTTATAACTAGCTTGACACAAGGTATGACCACGAACCAACTCAAAACTCACTCGATGGTCATAAAATGGACTTCACATTAAAAACATGCTCATGATGGGCTGAGCTCTTATACAGCACTGCATGTTAGACATTGCAGACAGCACAGAAATGAAGTAATGCTGGCAATCCAAACAATTTTTTTATCCAGTATTAGTCTGATTACATAGGAACCTTTGCCAGCAAAATGTGCAGTGGGATGTTTCCAGCTCCTCTGACTGAAATAAGCTTTTTAAAATAAAGCCTCTGGATTCTTCAGTGTTGTTTTTAATTGAATTTATGGCCTCGATTGTCTGCAGAAAGCAGCTCTAGACACGGCTTACCTTTCAAATGTGAAAATGATTCTGGATTTGTCTGAACTACTAATGGGTGGAAACAGACCGCTATTCCTGCAACAGCCTGTCTGTAGAACTTCCTCTCCAACTTTCCATCCTTAAAAATTAAAGATTTACTTATATAAATGTCTCTGCTTACACTTGTAACATATAACAAACGTGTGGAGGTGTGAATCAAAAATTTGTCCATTGTACAGTTCTACTTACTGTAAAGATGAAGAACTTTGTAGTTTTACAATTCCACACTGTAGTTCATCTGTTTGTGGACTACAGTACATAATGTGTCAGAACCCTAGTAGTAGCACCACAGAGCAGGTATCATTTGGTTGGTGCATTATTTCTATCCCAGCAGTGTCACTGAAGTGTTTAAACGAAACTACAGCAGCACTGCTGCACTAAAACCCCCTCACCTCATCAATGTCACTGCAGAACTTACAAACAATACACCAACCAAATTATACCTGTTCTAACAATGAAAAGAAAACAGATGTACTACAGTCCGTAATTGTAAAACTACAATGTCCATCTATATGGTAACAAAAAAACCCAAACAATTGAGAAAGAAGGGGTTGTGCAGTTTGATAGTTGAGTTTTATTCCTAGGTCAGCGCTGTTCTGGCTATATGTGCCATAATACATTGTTTATGTAATATGTTACATATTACATTGTTTATATAATGGTTACTTTTCTTGGAAGGTGGGATACTTGTTTTATTTGACTAGTATACATGCCTATCTCTGCCAAATGCTGGGCAGGAAGAGCCAGGTCTATGCTCTTACCCAAAGTTTACAATCCTAATGAGTTTATTTTTTGTACAATCCTTTTACAACATATTTTTTAGTCACCAGATGCAGCAGAGGATAAATCACAAGCACCCAATGCAGCATGAATTGATATTATCCCTACAACATGCAGAAATAGATCTCAGTGCTAAGAGAACATTTGGTCATACCGCCAGTTAATTATCGTTGCCATCGCTCTATTTGCAGTCTTTTTAATTGGTATGGCCAATCCTCTAGCAATTTTCAGTGCATTTGCTCTACTGTTTTTTTTTACCCCTTTTGCTGGGTTTAGTGTTTTTCTTTAATCATCTCTCATTTTTTCGTCTCGCTAAAAAGCTTGATGCAGTGTGTGCTGTTCCTTCACCCAAGATTCCAGATCGCCTTCTTACATAGGTGCAGATTAATCTGTGTTCTACCTGCCACCTAACATAAATTTGATATACAATTTAGTTCTGATTTGTCAGATTTACAAAGAAAAGTAATTTCCTTAGACCACACACGAAAGACCCCTTTTGTAAATACCACAAACAAGGAATAGTGGAAATCATTTCATATAAATCTTTTATCAAAACAATTGTACTTCTGAAATGCAACAACTTTATGTTCCTTTAAAATCAGTATTTAGACAATGTTTTTAAAAGTCTGTGTTATGTTGTGTGCCCTGGATGTGTTGAAAGTTTCATGACTTAAGGTGAAAGTCTTGCCAGGATCTCCAACTGAATGAGTCTGAATTTAAAGCGCACTCTGAGTGCTTTATTACAATATGTCTGAGAAGCAAGAGCAAAGTAAATCCAATTTATCCTTACAAACTGAGCAGATATAACTTCCACAGCATGCAGCCTCCAGATATTCCACACAGGCAGCTTCTGTACAGGTTTGTATTATTTTAATATCCTTCTGTTTATCCTTGGAAAAAGAGAGCCAGTAAAGAAACCCAAATCCACTTCTTCCGACACCTTTTCACTCAATCAACTCAAACTTCAAAGTAAAATACAGAACAGTTGATCCTCTAAGAAAACTGATCAGAATCAAAACATCAAATAAGCTTAGAGCTGGTTGATCTCAGCCTATCTATTACAGTTGAAAAACATTCTGCTTTCATGACTACATTTTTCAATTCTTGTGCATATTTATGATATTTTGTTTATTATATTTTTAATGGACACGGTGGCTTAGTGGTTAACACGTTCACCTCTCAGCACTAGGGATTCCCGGTCTGGGTGGAGTTTCCATGTTCTCCCCGTGTCCGCATGGGTTTCCTCCCACAGTCTAAAAACATGGATCAAGTCAATTGAGTTCTCGAAATTGCCCTATATAGAGTGTGTATGTGTGCGTGAGTGTGTGCACAGCGATAAACTGGCGCCCTGTCCTGGGTGTATCTGCCCGGAGCCCGAAACATTCTCCCCTGGATGGGCATGGGGAACCCCACCGCGACCCTAATATAGGATAAAGCGGAAGATAATGAATGAATGAATATTTTTAAT
>JAFMOD010001905.1:9590-23838 GCA_019802435.1 Corydoras maculifer | reverse complement strand
GGGGGGGGGGGGGGGTTGAGCGGGGAGTGGACGACGGGTTTGATGTGGGAGACGTGGAACGTGGGGTGGATACGCATTGAGCGGGGCAGGTGGAGGCGGACGGCTGCAGGGCTGAGGACACGGGTGATCGGGAAGGGACCGATGAAGCGGGGGCTCATTTTGCGGGATTCTGTTCTTAGAGGTATGTTCTTGGTGGACAGCCAGACGAGTTGCCCCACCTTGTAACTGGGGGCCAGGCGGCATTTGCAGTTGGCAGAGGTGACGGTGGTTGCTTGGGCTTGGCGGAGTGCTATTAGGCCTTTCTTCCAGGTGCGGCGGTAGCGGCGGATGTGCTGGGCAACGGACGGGACGTGCATCTCAGACTGGTCCTCCGGAAACAGGGGGGGTTGGTAGCCCAGTGCTACCTCGAAAGGCGACCTTCCGGTGGCGGAGCAGTGCACAGTGTTAATTGCATACTCCATCCAGGCGAGGTTCACGCTCCAGCGTTCTGGGTGTTGGGCGGATATGCAGCGCAGGGTGGTCTCCACTACTTGGTTGGCCCTCTCGGCCTGCCCGTTGGACTTGGGGTGGCCACCAGACGTCAACGACACGTCCGTTCCGAAGAACTTGTGGAAGGCACTCCAAACCTGGGAGATGAATTGGGGTCCCCGGTCCGAGACGATGTCCGAGGGAATATCAAAGATCCGGAAGACTTGTTCAAAACATATTTTGGCGGTATCTAGGGTGGAAGGAAGCTTGGCCAGAGCGATTAGTCGGACAGACTTGGAGAACCGGTCTATGATGGTTAAGATCACTGTTTTACCTTTGGAGTCCGGCAATCCCGTGACGAAATCCAAGGCGATATGGGACCAGGGATGCCCAGGTATGGAGAGCGGTTGGAGTAGTCTGGCGGGGGGCTGGTGAGATGTTTTGTTTCGGGCGCAGGTGGTGCAGGCAGCGACGAACTCCCGGACGTCGGCCGCCATGGAGGGCCACCAGAACCGGCGCCTGATCATTTCTTCTGTGCGCGCCCCACCCGGGTGGCCGGCCCAGCGGGATTCGTGGCCCCACTTGAGTACAGTGGGACGAGCGGCGGTGGGCACGAAGGTCCGGTCAGGTGGGCCCACCCCTGGGTCCGGGTCCTTCTTCAGCTCGCGCTCGATGACTCGCCGGACCACCCAGGCGATACCTGCAACCACACGACTGGGAGGGAGGATTACATCAGGGTCGGTGTCCTCACCTTCATGATGGAAGAGGCGAGACAGAGCGTCAGGCTTGGCTTTCCGCGTCCCGGGTCTGTAGGAGAGGGTGAAGTTGAACCGACCAAAGAACAAGGCCCACCGGGCCTGACGGGAATTCAGGCGCTTGGCAGACTGTATGTAGGCCAGGTTCTTATGGTCGGTCCAAACCACAAAAGGCTGGGATGCCCCCTCCAGCCAGTGACGCCACTCCTCCAGCGCGAGCTTGACCGCCAGCAGCTCGCGGTTCCCCACGTCATAGTTCCTCTCCGCCGCAGACAGCTTCCGGGAGAAGAAGGCGCACGGGTGTAGACGACCCTCATCAGACTTCTGCGAGAGGACCGCCCCCACTCCCGCCCCCGATTCGTCAACCTCCACCACAAATTGTTTGGCGGAGTCCGGCTGGACAAGGATGGGGGCAGAGGTAAAACGGGTCTTGAGGTCGTCCATGGCGTCTTGAGCTTCCTTGGTCCAGGCGAATCTCACCTTGGTGGACGTGAGGGCGGTGAGCGGTGCCGTGATGCTGCTGTAATTCCTGATGAAGCGCCTGTAGAAATTGGCGAACCCCAAGAACCACTGCAGCTCTGTCCTGGACGTGGGGGTGGACCAGTCGGCAATGGCCCTGACCTTTTCGGGATCCGGCCGCACCGACCCGGGGGACAGTATAAAACCCAAGGATACCTGGATACGGATACCTGGTGAAAGCTGCACTTCTCCGCTTTGGCGTACAGCCGGTTCTGTAGCAGTCGGTTTAGTACCAGTCGTACGTGCCGGATGTGTTCGCTGGTGGACCTAGAATAGACCAAGATGTCATCCAGGTATACCTGTACAAATCTGTCCAGGAAGTCCTGCAACACATCATTCACCAAAGACTGGAACGCGGCCGGGGCGTCCTCCGAAGGGGACCACACAGTACTCGTAGTGGCCACTGGGGGTATTGAACGCCGTCTTCCATTATGCGGACCAGGTGGTAAGCGTTTCAATGGTAAATAAGACAGGAATAAAAGTAATAAGGTTTTAAGAAATCACCATGGAAGTTAACTTGTTACGGTCCTTGGACCGAGCGAGGCGGATTCGCTACTCGGAGAGACGGGTGCTGGAGACGGAGATACAAACAAAAGCAGGTTTATTGAACACAGTGGGGAATACAGCACACAGGACGAAGCAACACACGGGGCGGTGGATGATGACAGGGTCGTGTTCCAATTCCAGGAGACAGCGTGAAGGGGGCTTGACGGGGCGAAAGCGGCAGGATGACGAACTGCACACAGAGAACACACACAGAGACAGACGACAAGGCGCAAGGAACTAGGCGAGGTAAACAAGGCAGGAACGGGAGCTAGTAGTGTCAGGGCTTAGCACAGGCGTGGCACGAGACAAACTGGCGGTGAGAGACAGGTAGTGCAGGGTATAAATAGACAACGTGACGAGACCCAGGTGCTCGTGATTACAGGGGCGTGAACACATAACCCAACCCACACCACGTGACCAAAACAAACCATGACATAACTGAGATTAGCTAAAGAAGTAAAAAGCCAAACTTGGATGACTATTTCCAATCTTTGAGGAATTCCAAAATGACAAAAGACAAGAGTCACTCTCAATTTAGCATCCAGGCTTTGAAAAAAAATCTTATTGTTAAAGAATAAAAAAAAGATATATGTTGAGCCAACATGTTTATTCTATTCCTAAAAGACTTTTAAAATCTTTAAAAATCATGGCAGTCATTCATCCATTATCTTCTGCTTAATCCTATACTAGGGTGGCAGGGGTGGTTCCCCATGCCCATCCAGGGAAGAAAGTTTCGTTGGCAGGTACATCTAGGACAGGGCGCCAGTCTATCGCTGGGCAGACACTCTGTCACACACTCACACACTATATAAGGGTAATTTAGACCAACCAATTAATTTTGATCAATGTTTTTGGACTCCAAAAGAGGAAACCAGAGAACAGGAGGGGAAAACCACATGGACATGGGGAGAACATGGAAACTCCACCCAGATTTGCATTTGAACCTGGATAAGAGGCAAATGTGCAAACAACTGAGCCATTGTACAGTCATACAAAATATTACTTATAGTTGTTTATGAGAATGTGAATTTTACATCAACTAATTTTAGAAAAATAAAGATTTTGTAATATAATTAACCTTTTATGTTTTGTTTATACACATTGTCTATGAAAAGTTATATTTTACTCATAATATTTAAATTTTTAAATTAATTAAAAACCTAGGTGTCAGCGGGGTACAAAATGATGACGTAACACATCCAGGATTGATGCAGACACAGTTTATTAGGAAAACTTAAAAATGTTCTCAAGAGAGATAGTAATGAAAACAAAACAAAATTAAAATCCAAAACCTGTGTAACCCACGATCGCAGTCGATCGCAATGCTGATAAACTACGACGAATGTACAAACTGCATAGCCCGCGATGAAGTCGATCATTGATGCAGTAAACCCTCTGGAGAGAAGAGCAAGATTAATCCTGAAGCAAAAAAACCCATGAAGCAGGTGAGCGTGAACCAACACAAGGACAAAAAATGGAAGCCACGCTTATAAGGAAGAGAATTGGAAATAATCAATCACAGAAACAAGGAGCAGGTGACTAAAATTTAGGTGATTTTAGGCTTTTCAAGATAAGTGTTATGAAAATCAGTGATTAGATTAGGATTTATAATATCTGAAGCTGCCACCCAACCACACCTGTCGGGGCCAAAACCCTCCCAATCCACCAAGTACTGAATAGTGGAACCGCGGTGCCGTGAATCTAAGGTGTGAAATACTGGATGCACGCGATACTAAGGTGGTAACTGGAGATGATACGAAACGAGGTTAACTTGTCTAAGAATAGTGAAAGAACCCAAGAATCGAGGAAGTAATTACCGAGTGCCGGAGTGGCAACGGAGGCCCCTAGAACTAAGCCAAACCCGGTCTTTAAACGACGGTCCATAAATGATTTATTACATAGTAAAACATTTTCTATGCACTGGTGAACTTGTTCCCAGACCCTCTCACTACACTTAAACCATTCATCAATGACCTGTGAATTGGAGGGTTCTGGGTCCCATACGGCAAACTGTGGTTGAACCCTAAAACACATTGAAAAGGTGTCAAACCTGTTGAGTGACGGAGGGAGTTCTGGGCAATTTCCGCCCAAGGAAGAAAACATGCCTAATCAGTGGCATTGCTAAAAGCAAAAATATAAAGGAACTTACCAAGTTCTTGGTTAGCTCTCTCTCATACTGTCCATTGCTCTCAGGGTGGTAACCAGATGTTAAATTAACAGTGGTCCCCAATTTCGCAAAAAAAAATTACCTCCATACAGCAGATGGACCTCAGTTAGAAAGAATATCCTTCGGTATACCAAA
Source organism: Corydoras maculifer (assembly GCA_019802435.1). Taxonomy (NCBI): domain Eukaryota; kingdom Metazoa; phylum Chordata; class Actinopteri; order Siluriformes; family Callichthyidae; genus Corydoras; species Corydoras maculifer. The sequence goes on along the minus strand of JAFMOD010001905.1, from coordinate 19,248 downwards.
TTCTAAAAAGAAGTTCTGCAGTTTGAAGAGCAGAAAGGAGAGAAGCCAAAGGGGAAAACCGCACAGCTCGTGAAAAGCGATCTAACAGGGTAACTATAGTAGTAAAACCATCCAAACTAGGTAAATCAAATATAAAGTCTATAGAAAAATAAGACCAGGGATGCGCAGGAACCGGTACAAAAGGATGGCGTAACACCACCAGGATTGATGCATACACAGTTTATTAGGAAAACTCAAAATGTTCTCCAGAGAGTTAGTAATAAAAACATAACAAAACTGAAATCCAAAACCAAAGTAACCTGCGATACAGTTTATCGCAACGCTGAATGTAAAAACTGCGTAGCCCGCAATGAAGTCAATGGCTGACACAGTAAACCCTCCGGAAAGAAAAGCAATAAGCAGTGGATTAATCCTACCGCAAAAACACACATGAAGCAGGTGAGCGTGAAGCAACGCAAGGACAAAAACCTGAAGCCACGCTGATAAGGAAGAGAACTGGATATAATAATGGAAACAAGGAGCAGGTGACTAAAATTCAGGTGATTGTCAGTGACTAGAGGTACCAGGTGTAATTCCCTCACCAGACTGATGAGCAGGAGTGACACAAGGCTATATGTTACAGTTTTTATTGCATCCTATTGAAGTATTTTTTATTATTTTTTTAAATTTGTGTGTGTAATTGTATCTATATACATGTATGTGTGTGTGTGCGTGTGTGTCTGTGTGTGTGCCCCTATGTGCATGTTTTTAAAGAATGTTCTTGTGAGCAATTGGGCACACAGATGTCTAAGTGTCCTGAAGATGGGATTTGTCTCTGTGATCATGTGACTGGGCAGTGCCCATGCCGTGCTAGAGTGATGGGTGTTCGTTGTGATCAATGTGAGGACGGGTATTGGAACCTAGGTGTGGGGTGTGAGGCATGTAATTGCAACTTGGGGCACTCTGTCAGCAATCTATGCAACAAGGTACAAATTACTTCATCAGTACAGTGAACATTACCACATGTTTAAAGTTGTTTAAATTTCATATTTCTGTAAACAGATTACTGGCCAATGCCCATGTGAACCTGGGTATGGAGGCATACACTGTGACAAATGTGCACCTAATCACTTTGGAAACCCAAAGATTCAGTGTATAGGTTTTGTATCTGTTTAGAATACATTTTAGAATATATTACATCATATAGTTCATTGTTTATAGATTTTTGTGTTTTCTCAGAACTGTGGTTCTAATGTTTTTCAGCATGTGATTGTGACATGCAGGGATCCATCTACCCGGGTTGTGATCCAGACACTGGTGATTGTCTCTGTCGTCCTGGTGTAGTGGGGTATTTCTGTGATGGCTGCGCTTCAGGACATGACCCTAACTTCCCTGCATGTAATCCATGCCACCCTTGTTACCAACTTTGGGAACTGAATGTGAAAGAAATCTCACAGGTTGCAAAGACCATGCTGTCAATAATTCCTAACATCAGAGGAAAGCAGCATCTCACTGAGTTTCAAATTGATGAAAAAATACAGAAACATCAGCAAAAGCTAAAGAACCTGATTATACATCATGATTCAGAGGATCTGCATGGAATAGAGAACCTTCTAAACCTTATCAGGTACAGTTAGAGATTATTTACTTTATAAACTCCTTCCTAATGTATGATTCTGGTAGGATGACATTTAAATTAGTTTATAACTGTGATAATTAAAATCAAGAATATTTCACAATATTATTCACACACAAAAAATGTCACTGGTATTGATATAAAAGATGCAAAAAAGACTTGTTTGTGAAAAATCTTTACACAGAAGTACTATTACACTAAACATAATTATGGAGCTTTGATCTGATAAATTCTCAAGGTTTTGTTGCAAAGTAATATGTATGGTATATGTCACACTGCTGTACACTTTGACGATACATTCTTGAAGATATTTTTTATCTGCAAGAAAATTAGTGATGAAAACCTGAATGGAACCAAGTAGTTAAAAAAAAACAAATGATATCAAGTTCTTGGAGTCTGGATAAATATTGGACAGGAAGTACAGTGTTTCTACTGTCTGTTTTAGATGGTGTGTCAACACAGCTATCTGCCAGAAGATTTTAAAGCACTTCATGCTTTATTACTGCTGAAAACATTATTATGAAAACATTTTACATAATAATAGTAAGATTTCATAATAATTTAATTTAAAAATATACTTTGCAGTTTAGAGATTAGTAATATTCCAGGTAATATAAAGATCATATTGCTGAATAGTATGTATGTTTTATTTGTTGAGTGTTTGTTATTTGTTATGAATAAATTGAAATATGTGCAAAATTAAAAGTTCAATGCTAAACATCATAAACATTATATGCTAGGAATGTAACAGAGAAGCTGGATACAAATAATATAATTATTGATCCCTCGAATTTGCTACATTCTGAAATGAATTACATTCAGCATGAGTTCAAAGGGCTGCTGGAAGAGCTGAGCAAAAGAGCTAAAGATGCCCAGGAAAGAGACTACACATCACTAAAGGGTAAAACTTTAAATCTTTAAATAATGGTTTAATCATGATTATTTTTTTATTTATACTGGTCATAATATATTTTCTTATAAATATCTGACTTTGGCTAAAGAGAAAAAAGACTGTTGCTCAGTGGTATAAACTCTTTGTAGGTTAAAATAAATTTCCAAACCTACCCTAATCATATTATAATTTTCTGTCATAATATTTATGGTGCTTAATCAGCCAAACCTATAAAAGGAATCTGGGCTTTAACATCTTAGCTGTGCCATTATCTGACTGGCTTAATGCCCAGCCATATTAATGCAAATAGTTATGAAATAAGGAGCACAAACCTAGTATTGATTGTATTACGTACCATTGCCAGAAGTTGGACATGTCAAGTAAGTAATTAAAGTTAATTATTTATATAGCGCTTTTTAGAATAGTACATTGTCACAAAGCAGCATTATAGTGTTGTAAGCATTTAAACCCCCAACGAGCAAGCCAAAGCGACACTGAAACTCCCTGTTAGGTTGTAATTATAAGGAAAAAACCTTAGGAGGGCCCAGGCTAAGTGGGGGACTCATCTGACTTGAGCAGCTGGGCAGCATGTCTGTAATGTGCATTTTTCTGTGTAAGATTAAAAATCTAATAATTGAAGATTTATGAACAATGAACTTTTTAAAGTCTGATCAACCTAAAAGTTGTTAACATTTAATATTTTTAAAATAAATTAATATGTGCATGTAGGTATAAGAGTGTAAATACAACCAAAATGCATACAGGCCACATTAGAATTGAAATACATGTTGTGAGACACATAGTCACATTTGCTTAGCAATAAATATGTAAATCCATTCTCAGACAAACTAAATTAGTGTGTACTTTAATGATTTACTTTTGATCCTGTCTCGTGTACCTTGTGTTTAGCGTACTGTTGGGTATTGGTTGCACTGAATATTATCTGTTGTGTTCATTTTTTTTTTGTGTGTTTATATTAATAAACATTATAATTTTATGTGTTTACCCCTGTTTATTTTGGTGTCTTTGTCCCCATAGAGGTCAGGTTAAGGCCTTAGTAATTTAACCAAATGAATGTTTCAATTCATACACTGATACACTGACAATGAGCTTATTTCCGTTTTGCTTATTGCAAAACTGTTAATGTACTATATATTTGAAAATTTTAATGTTTTGTTGTGTATTTGATAGATTTGGTAAATGAACAAAAGAATGGGGACACACCTTTTAATCATTACATCTTGGTGTTTCATTGAGCCCAAAACACATTGTCATGCATTTTGTTCTGTTCCAGATCTCAAATCTTAACCCAATCAAACACTTTTGAGATAAACTAGTCCATAATGCTGACTTTCAGCATTTTCAAAGAAACAAGTTAAGGACATTGAACCTAATGATCATGATTAGTAATACTGCAGTTAAGCTAGTTCCTCCTTAACTTAGTGACTTGATGTTTTCCCACTTGTAGCTCGCTTTGGATAAAAGTGTCTGACTAAATGAAAATGACTAAATGCAGTGGAGCCACGCCTTTTTAATAAATATCACTGTGCACACACTTTAAATGTTTGTACAAAGCCTTCCCTGTCAGAGCCTGCACTTCCTCAGCTTTCTGACTCCGCCTCCTTATTAAATCTAATTACCCTTACCTGCAGACAATCTGCTGGCAGCCTACATAAACCCCTGGTTTTCTCCTTTCCAGTGCCAGAGAATTGGTTTTCCAACCTACGTTGTGATTACCAGTCCCATGTCTTCCATGTATGCCTTGTTATTATCTGTTATTAACCATTTGCCTTCTCTCCCAGTTGCTCCTCATTGCTCTCCTGTCTCCTGTACAAATCTTAAAAGTCACACCTTGCCTCACCACTCTGGAACCGATTCCTCATCCAATTTACAACATCGGGACACACTATTTGAGTCTAAGCAGCTGGGGCGTAAGCACCTATCTTCCGAAGAGCGCATTCGGAGGCTTCAGTTGGGGCAATGTCTGTACTGTGGTAAACTAGGACATCGATGATTGGAATGCCCTATTCGACCAAAACGACCAAGCCTGACAGTAGGTCTAAGGTAGTTGGTGGGCTCAAACTCCATGTGTCAAAACCTCCATCTTAACGTACCCGATATCCTCTGTAGTTCCACGCACAAGGAGTTGTCTCTGTCTGTTCTAATTGATTCCGGCTCAGAGATGAATCTTATTCATGACAGTCTTTTTTCCGAACTGGGTGCATCTCTCAATGAACTCAGTCATCTCCATAACGCCTTGGCACTTGATAGCACTATGCTTAACTGTATTACACGTTGTATCACACCTATTTCCAGGATTATTTCTGGCAATCATCATGAAAACTTGACATTTTCTGTAATCAAATCTCCACAATGCCACTTAGTCCTTAGTTTCCCCCGGCACTCCACAATCCCGAGATCAACTGGCAAGAGAATAAGATCACGTCTTGGAGCGAGCATTGTTATGCCCACTGTCTCTGTGCCGCCACTCGACCTCCTTCCACTGTCACCTCACTCTCCACACCATCCAGAGTGGTGGATCTTTTTGCTATTCCCCCACCTTACCATCATTTTAGGGAGGTCTTTAGCAAGGATCGAGCCTGTGAACTTCCCCCACACTGATCTTATGACTGCACTATTGATCTCCTCCCTGGTGCTCCTTTGCCTTCCAGTTGTCTTTTCCATTCGTCCCATCCTGAAAAAGAGGCCATGGAAAGGTACATTTCTGAGAGCCTAGCTGCTGGTCTTATTCACCCCTTCTCATCTCCTTTGGGAGGAGGATTCTTCTTTGTGGAGAAGAAAGACGAGACTCTCCAGCCTTGCATTGACTATCGCAGTCTCAATCAGATCACCATCCGCTACAAGTACCCTTTACCCCTCTCCAACTCTGTGTTCGAATTCCTCCAAGGTGCCACTATTTTCTCCAAACTGGACTTGCACAATGCCTACCACCTAGTGCGCATCTGTGAAGGAGACAAATGGAAGACTGCCTTCAATACATCCCTGGGAGATTTCGAATACCTTGTTCTTCCCTTTGGTCTCATCAATGCTCCCGCCTGTTTCCAAGTCCTCGTCAACGATGTCTTGAGAGACTTTCTGAACCGTTTTGTTTGTCTACCTTGATGACATCTTAATTTTTTCCAAGACCCTAAAGGACTACGTCAGCCAGGTCATGTCCCTCCTTGCTCACAACTGGCAAGTCTGAGAAGTGTGAGTTTCACACAGACACCATCTCTTTCCTGGGATTTATAATTCAACCCGGCTGAGTCAAAGCTAACCCAGAGAAGGTACGAGCCATTGCCGAATTGCCAAACCCATCAAGCAGAAAGGACCTGCGAAGATTCCTTGGCTTTGGCAATTTTTACAGATGATTCATCCGTAACTATAGCCAAATCACCTTACCTCTCACCTGTCTGACCTCCACTCGTATTGATTTCTCCTGGTCCCCTGCTGCTGAAACTTTCATGGAAACCCTCAAGACCCATTTCACCAAAGCCCCAGTACCCATTCAACCTGACCCTGCCAAACAGTTCGTCGTGGAAGTTGACGCATCAGACTCCGGTGTTGGAGCTGTCCTCTTGCAATTTTCTAGACTTGAAAATCTTCTTCAACCTAGTTGCCTATTACTCTCACAAACTCTCCTTGGCAGAAAGCAACTATGATGTTGGCAACCATAAACCTTTGCCCATTAAACTTACCCTTATGTTTTATGTCCAGACGGCGAAGCGTCTGAACTCGCATCTTGCACGTTGGTCTCTATTCTTCAGTCGCTTCAATTTCACTCTAAACTATCGCCCTGGTACAAGCAAAATAGTAAACCTTATGCTCTATCCAGATTCCACTTTAGTAAGGGGGATACACTTTCCACTACCGAACTCGTTCTGCCAAAGAACAAACTAATTGCCAGCCTCTCCTGGAAAATAAAACGAATCATCAGTGAAGCCTCCACTCTAGAACCAGACCCTAGACCTGAACTCCTATTTTTTTCTACCACTGTCCTACCACCTACCCAGATGTCCTCAGGTGGGCACACAAATCCCGGTTATCCCATCACCACCGGACCCAGATCAGATCATCCCAGATCAGAACCGGACCATCTTGCTCCGAACATACTTCGTGTGGCCTTCCCTTGCAATCGATGCCTGGGAGTTTGTGGCAGCCTGTTCCACCTGTGAGGTAAGAACTCCCGCCAGAGACCCAATGGCCTGTTACAACCCCATGCCATTCCTGGGTGCCCCTGGTCTCATATAGTGTATTGGACTTCATTACTGGCCTTCCTGGGTAAAGAGGTATGTCTGTCATTCTGACCTTGGTAGACCGCTTTTCTATAATGGTACGATTCCTTGCATTACCCAAGCTTCCCTCAGCCATGGAAACCTCCGAGATCCTCTTCGATCAGGATATTAAATTACACGGCATCCCCGCTGATATCATCAATGAGGTCCACAATTTATTTCCCAAGTATAGAGAGCTTTTTGTACTGCCCTAGGAACGACACTCACTCACCTCTGGTTTTCACCCTGAATCCAATGGTCAAGCCAAGAGAGCCAATCAGGGGATTGAAGGGACCCTGCGCTGCATCACAGCCCTACACCTGGACCAATGGAACTTGCATCTGGCTTGGGTGGAATATGCCCTAAATTGCTCTTTTACTGGCAAATCCCTGTTTGAAGCCTCACTGGGCTATCAACCATCTTTATTCTCAGAAGAGCTTGACCTGGCAGCCCCCTCTGTTGCACACCACATGCGCCATTGTTGCCGGATCTGGAGATCCACTAAGAAAGCCCTCATCAAAGCCCAGTCTGTTACCGAACACTCTAATCGTTAAATCGAGCTAATCAACGTCGCTGACCTTGCCTCAACTACCCTCCTGGTCAATCTTCCTGGCTTTCAGCCCGCAACATTCCCCTACGTGTCACATCCTGCAAACTGACTCCTCGCCTCATTGGCCCTTATGTTATCTCCAAGATCAATCCCTCTGCCGTCCGTCTTAAACTTCCACGCCACATGCGCATCAAGCCAACATTTCATGTTTCCCAGCTCAAACCGGTCCATCGGTCGACCCTACTGTTGCTACTTCTTATTTTACTGCCATTGCTACTCCTCACCCTGCTGCAAAAAACGCCTTACATTCTATCCTGCATCCTTGTGAATTGTGGTCGAACCCTGGTTCCTACTTACACATCCTAACATTCCCTGACATATCGAAGTGGTTTAGTTGCAAAAGGAATGCAAACTAAGATGGGATTTGATAAAACCTTTGTATAAAAATGTTTGTAATGTCTAGGTGTTCCAGTACATTTGTTCATATAGTGTATGTTGTTTAGTATATTTTGGGTTACCAGTGCAGTACAGCTATACATGGTCATTTTAAATCTTGATTAATTGAACCTAATCATTTCATGTTTAGACGTGTTAAAGAGGATCAGCAAACTACATAGTGATTTCCTGAAAAATGAAGCCAGAGTAAATGGGGTAAAACATATACTGGGTTCTTCAAGAAAGACTCGACAGGAAACTGTAAAAGAACTCAACAGATGCCAGAAAACACCCATAGATGCACTGGAAATGAAGACCAGATGGCTCAGTGTGACCAGTCTTAACAAGGAGGTATATATTTTTTTAAATCATCCCATTTTTATCTAAACATTAAATGTTGGTGTCTATACACAGTGTAGTAAATTGCATATAAACACATGCCCCTTTTTGTGTGTGTTAGATCTGTGGAGCTCCAGGTGATGTGGAGTGTAAGAAAGCTCAGTGTGGGGGGGCTCACTGTGAGGTGTGTGGTGGACCATCTTGTACAGGAAGTCTGCCCATCACTCAAAACACCATTGACAAAGCAGAACTAACTGAAACAGGGATTAGTATTTTGCTCCAGGATCTTACAATGGCAGAAAATAAGGTACAATATATTTAACTGTGTGTGTGGTATTAAATAAATTTCCTCTATACAATGGATGTTCTGTACAGAAAAGTTTTCAGGACAAACCAAACACTTGCAGAAGTTTGTTTTATCTGTTTCCTACCACTAAAGTACAAATTACAATCTGTGGAAGCCAAAAAATGTTGTTTTATGTGTTGGCTGACTTAAAAATGACCTGCTTTTGTTTTATTTAATCCAGCCTTGCTCTCTCTCGATGGATTTGGTATTTGAATATGGTACTAAAATGAAAATTTGTATTAATGCTATCTGTTACCTGGTTTCTGAGTATACAGTGCAGAACTTACAAAGATCGTGTAAAATGGTGTTATTAATTTGCTACAAATGAATTTCTATGCTTAAAGGAAAATTAGGCACAGTTAAATCAAATTAATACTTGGATAGGATGATGGTTGGTGGACACATGCTAGTCTGAGACACTTGTGATAGTGTGGCATGTTGGTAGGCTCCAGGTATACAGGACCCAATAACATAACAAATCAAAGAAGATAAAACAAAATGTTACAGTTTATTAAAACCAGCATAGTAAAAGCATGTCATGCCGGTGATGAACGGAGGCGAGACGGTTAAGCTCAGTCAGCACCAGTTTATTAAATGCGGCAACAGTCAACTTAACACCGTGAACACCTCTGGAGCGAAAATACAACAAACAAATGTAACGGGACGATCCCGCCAAAACCAAAGTGTGGCAGGCAGCAAACAAAGAGGCGGAGTCCGCAGGTCCGGGAGCTGTTAGCCGAGGAGAAGGTGCTCTGGTGTTATTCTCAAGTCCGTACGCAAACGAAGAAGAGTCGATTACTGAGGTGGAAGACACAGGTAAGGTTAATCTGCCCATGGCACAATCAATATTCCGGTGATGTCCCACTCGTAGCAGCACCTCTTACGGGCCTCCCCAGGGACAGATGATGTGGTGGACTTCCACTTACCCCGGCAGCGAGTACAACCCCTAGGCCGGCAAGCAGGACGGTCCGGAAAACGCGCATGAAAGTGCAATTAGGCGTGGCGGCGAAACTTACAGCAGGTTATGGTCGCTACGTTGCTGGATGTCTAAGTGGTGCTCAGAAAACAACATTACCTTTATCGATAATTGGTCTACTTTTGAGGGAAGGCCTGGCCTTTTGAAATGGGACGGCATCCATCCTTCCCGGGAGGGTGCTGCGCTCATGTCACATAACATAGCCGATAGGGTTTTTTCTACAGATAGGAA